>JAVFHW010079479.1:0-82793 GCA_032159205.1 Eurystomus glaucurus suahelicus | reverse complement strand
GTGCTCGGCGAAGCCATTTGCAAAACAAATGTAACCGGAGAGAGCTGCGGATGGGGGCTGGCGGGGAGCGGCGTCCCGGAGGAGCCCCCCAGCTCTGCCCCGCGCCCCCTCCCCTCCCCGGCCGCTGCCCGGCGGTGCGGCGTCGGAGCCGTACTTACTGAAGGGGCAGTTCTCCTTCTTGGTGCCGCTGACCTTGCCGTTCTTCTCGATCTTGAGAAAGTACTTGTTGTAAGAGTAGAGCTTCCTCTTGCGCACGTCTCCTTGGAGGTGATTGTAGCTCCGCACGTGTCTCCCCGCACTGGAAGGAGAGGAGAAGGACGAGGGGAAGGAGGAGGATGATGAAGAAGAAGAGTTGGTGGCCTCCGGGGACAGCATGTCCTGGCCGAGGTCATGGCAGGTGACAGGCACAGAAGACACCAAGAAGAGCAGCAGCAAGCAGCAACAAGGCAGGTGGGAAAAGGCTGAGGCACCATTTGTCAGTATCCATTTGCACATTGTACTGAAACTCTGGGCGCTGGAAAATGTCTTATCAAAAGAAACATACTGGAAGGGTAAAACCTGGTAAAAGGCAAGTGGAGAGCCGGTGGTTGCTGCTTCTGGTTAGATCCCTTTGAGCTCTGATCTGGCCTGAAGTAAGTGCACCAACATCCATAACTCAGGGGACAAATCGCCTCAGAAGTTGCTGCCTTTTAATCCTTCGAGTCCTCCCTCAGAAAAAAGAGCTGTCGGGTTTTTTTGGGGGGGTTGCTGTGGTTAATCCTCTTTCCTTTTTCTCTTCCCCACCCCACCCCCCACATACACACACACTCCCCAACCTGGTTTGAGACTTCCCAGTAGTTATTTTGTTCTCTTCCTCACTCCTTTCTTCACCATCTTAGATGCAGAAAGGTCTGAAAAATAGATGACAGCAAAGTGAACAACAACAACAACAACAAAATAAATAATAACCAGCAGAAAGCGGTGCTGGAAGGGATTTTTCACACATACCCCTTTACACACACAGGCACTCACACTTTGTGGCTTTGCACCTTCTTCTGATCCCCACCCCCTTGCCTTTTTGCAAATCCCAAACCAGTTGCACAACTCGTCCTTTCTTACTGACGACCCCAGAGGAGGCAGTGTCTTTGTTTTGCTTTGAATTCTCCAGAACAGTATTAAAAAAAAAAAAAAGTCCAGAGAGAGAGAGAGAAAGGGAAAAATCCCAACTTGTCCCCCCTTCCCTTCCTTTCCCTCCCCCTTTGGTTGTAAACAGGTTGGAAGCTGTAGCCTAAATGTCAGCGATTACAAGTCAGAGGTGGGATGTGCCTCTGGTGGTCAACCCTTATTTGCAGGGGGTCAAGCAGCGGTGGGACATCTGAAACCCCTTTGCAGTTGGAGCGAGCGCTGCCTGCTGCGGAGGGAGTCTCGGGAGCTGCCCTCGCTTCCTCCCGGGCTGCGGCGGCGGCGGCCGCCTTCGGCTCGCTGCTAATTGCTCCTAAAGCGTTCTTCTTGGAGCGCCGGCCACCAGCATGGCTTGGAGACTCATGCTTTACTAATTTCCCTGTCTTCCAGCCTGAACCAATCACCTCCAGGGAGAATTCCCTCCCCCTTATCCCCCCCCAACCCCAAAAGAAACTTGTTTTCTAGCGGAGGATTTTATTTTATTTTTTTGGCAGTGAAGTGCTTGAGAAAGCCACCTGGAGCTTGTTGCCTGCTAGATCTCCCCCTCCCCCCCGCTGGAGGAGGGGTTGAGTGGAGAGGTTGGAAAGCAGTATATACTACAGGCAGACCCTGGAAAAGCAGATTATATGCTGGTCAGAGAGAGTAAAAAGCAAAGAGGCATAATTAGCTCCTTTTCCTTCTTCTTTGCCAACTTCCACGGAGGTCTTTCTCCCTCCTTTAATGAATCACTGATTTCTCGCTTCCGTTGCTGAAATAAGAAGTTCACACTTCAGCCTGCTCTTCCTTTTAAGCCTCTCGAGATTTATTGGGCCTCTTTCCCCACACTCACCCTCCTTGTCTCAAAAGAAATCAGGGCCCTAAATGACCATTTTCTAATTGCTAACATGAGTCATTTACTGAATCATGCATCTGACTTCAAAGCAAAAGGGGCTTTATTGGGATTGCAAAGGTTCCTCCATAAAAATCTCTCTGAATATTTTGCTTTTTTTAAAAAAAAACTAACACAGTTTCCCTTGCCAGAAAGAAACAAATTTTCCATTTTCAAGTCTATTTTAAAGCGATTTTTCAAGCTGTTATTTTCCTAGAGGGGCATATGTTGTTGGTTTTTCCTTTGATTCCATGTCTCCCAATAGATTTGTCATTTCAAGTTTTGAATATTATGAAAGATTTGTATTTCTAGGTGGTCACTGAACTGTCAAATTTCCCAGTAATTAACAGGCATCTTCCATATGTTGTACTATCTTTTAACACCAGAATAAGGCATCAGGGACAGACAGAATATGGACAGCATGCAAGATACAAAGTTTTGGTTCAGTAATTACTATCATAAAAACTGTTTTGGAATGCAAGCAGGTGAAACATTCACTAGGAGAATGGAGTAGCAGAGAAGGGAAGCGGTACAGAAACACAGCAAGCAGCTCAATACGTAAACCCAGACCTTTTTTGAAATAGAGACAGTTTAATAACAGGGGAATGCAATGGAAAACTGCCTATGCAGTTACATTTGGCATTTGGAGTAAATCTTAATTTAAACAACAGAAATGCAGAAAAGAACAAATAGTTCTATAATTAGACTGATTCATTAGATTAGGATGTTAAATATATTGTTAACTTCACAACAGAAATTAGAAATGATTTTCTCCAATTATAGTGTTTATACTGGAGAGAGTTGGCTCCTAAATTTATGTGTTCAGCTTCTAGGGGTGACATTTAAACAGCCTTAAAAATGAAACCATTTAATGTTAGAATCAATATGTTTTATGACGTTGTTTATGGTACTTCAGAGTATTTATTCTGCCTGTATTTGCACGGAGTGCAAAACATTTCAGAAATTTTTTTGTGAATCTGATTTAGGCTTTTGTTTTGTGTCAACTAATGAAAAAAAGAAATAAAGTAAAAAATGAAAATCAAAAGCCTACTTTTCAGTAAATGCTTGACAACTTACCTATACTTCAACAAAGCCGATGTCAATGTTTGCTTGCTGTCTAGGTCATGAAGGGTACAACACACTATTTCTAAAACTGAAGTTCTTTTGATTCCAATGGCTTCAATAATAAATGATAACTATAAAATCTTAAAATTATACATTTTAAGAAACTTTCCTTTTTTTTTTTTTTTTTTCTCATTTTCCCATGAAATGCTGGAAACTACAATAAGTTGGCATTTTAGAATCTCCGGTGACAGTCAAAACCCAGTAGTTTTGGGGTCAAACAGATATATTCAACCATTGTTCATTAAAAAAAATAAGTACTTTGTTGAATTTACTCAAGAATAGTTCTGCTTAGACCTATTTCTAGCTTGTGATTGGCTATATGTTGGTTGTAAGATCTTGTGGTTAAGAACAAAACCCACAAATCCAAACTTTTGTATTGAAGCTGCTTCTGGCAGGTGCAATATTCAGTGCAATACTTAAAACTACTACAACACATAAAGTCCTTTTCTATCCTGTGTGATGACAGGGAGGGCATTTAAAAAACAGAGTCCAAATGAAAAGCTGACATAGCTTTTTAGATTATATCTCATTCTTTTTTCCTACTTTCTGTATAGCCTTTCTTTTATAGCACAGTTGAATCCTTAAATACCCCACTACTTTGTATTGTCAGGTCACCTCTTAGGTTAGCCTGAGAAAGCCTGAGAAAAGTTCCACAGGAAAGATGCACTATTTAACGGAATTCAATCTGTCCCAATAGATTTGAATCACTAACATAAATGTATGAATGTAGATTATATCTCTGTAATGAGGCCTGAATCATTCTCAGTTACTTCAAAGGACTGAAATTCAACCTTCCTTTTTAGCAGCAACAATCAGAGCTTAATGGGTTCCTTTATTAATTGTTCCATTGCTAAGCTTGAAAAGCAGCTACCCTCAGTACAGGTCCTAGACTAGAAATGGTACCTGCTGCTTCTAAAACAGTGTTTCTCTTTTGCCTTTTACTACTCTAAGATTCTGTGAAAAGTTTCCTGCTCTGCAGTTTTATAAATGCTGAATTTCACTGACCCATCCAGAATGAAATAAAGAAAATGCTTTCTAAAAAAATATGCAAAAAAGTAGAAAATATATTTTAAGAATTTCCTTTTCGGGATGTTTTTTTTCCAAAGAATGTTCAGGGAAATGAGTTCCACAGGTGAACTGTAATGAAAAATAGTCTAAACAAAATATTTTTTTAATACTTGTAGCAATAGCTTATGTCATGTTTTTATCTTCTGATCAGCAAGAAAGGACGTTTTGGGCTGTTTGTTTGTGGGTTTTTTGTTTTTGTGGTTGTTTTTTTTTTGCAGTTTGTTGGGTTTTTTTCCTTGTTAAGTAGATGACTTGAATCGGAGAAGGAATATTTTAAGGTAGTTGGAGTAGATTTTGCTTTGTTTGATTTCCCATAGGCAAGACACTGTATTTTCTGGTGTTTTAAATAAGTTCTCTTTATACCGTTAAGTGTCAATATAATCAACTCACTCTCAGATGTCACCAGCTTGGATTGCTAGGTAGCAATCATGAACATTTGCTCCTTACAGTATGATGAGAGATGCACGTGCATCTTCTGTTCATGGGACCCAATTCTGTTCTTATTCAGGGTGTTGGGGACTTTGCCAGTGATTTCATTGAGAGAGGTTTGGGCCAGGAATGTCACTGCCAGAGAGGCATCTCTGCCAGAAATGAGGCGAGCAATGCCAGATGCCGGTGATGGCTCAGATGCTTCCGTCTATGTGAGTTCTGAACTGCAGAACTTGGTAGTGTTGTAAAACACTAATCTTTATTATAATGAAAAGGCAGTGGCACATAGTGCCCACAATTACCAGCCAGCCATGGGACAAGCTGTTTGGTTTGAGATGCAGCACTACTTGCTGAAACCTTTACATTGTGGAGTTCATACCCACCAACAACAGGGACTGAAGGTCACTGCATTTTATCTGAATAAAGTATGTCTTAAAGCTCGAGAAAAAAAAAAAAAAAATCATCATTACAGTTGTTTTCTTCTGAGAAATCTGCGAAATCATTATCATTGTATTTATTTCTATTTTTCACCACTTCATGTACACTGATGCAATTTAGAAAGTGTTAATAGACTAGTGTTATTCTAACTTTATGTATAGAATGGGGTATAAAATAAGCCCTTAAGTTGTCAAAGATCAAGACTGAAAGCAATGTAATTCACCTGTGTGTCTGAAGCTAGAATAAGACATATAAAATCAGAACACTATTTTAACTGCCTGGAGAGGGATTTACTAGAGTGCGGAGCATACTCCTTCACTCTTCTGTGCACACTCCTTTCCAACTAAGTATCCAAAACTGGAGAAGAACTCAAGCAGAGTTTAGCAGAGGTTAAAATAAATGCTTGTTTCAGCATTTCTTTTGTTATTCAAATGCCCTTGGTCAGACATTACAACAGACACGTGCAAAACAAGTCTAAGATAACCAAAATTTAAGTCAGCCGGAGCTGGTTCCACTCACCCAACAGAGTCACTAGTGAAAATGGTGGCCAAATACCCTGCCCAGGCTGAGGCTAGACAATACTCTGTGGGATCTGGTGGAAGGATGAAGAGTTAGCTGGGCTAGTACTGCTGCTGTTGATAAATAAAGATTAGCTGGAATATAACCTGTTTTATGTTCTTCTTTTAAGAAACAGAATCAAAATATGACAGCTCTTTGGACCACACAGGCCATCTTCTTGTGAACAGACATATAAACGAGAACAGGCAGGATTTGCCTCATTACTTAGATCAGTACTATGCATTTTTCTCTCATAGGTGTGTTGGCAAAACTGCTGTGCTTCAAGCAGACAATTAAGAAAACTGCTTATTCTTCTTAAAATACGAATTATGGTTATTTTGTTAGAATATTTTTACAGTTATGCTATGTCTGATAAAGAAATTACAGAGAGATGTGTGACATTTGAAAATATCTGTATGATTTTTGTGTGATAAATATATCTATTGAAGAAAAAGAAGAAGAAATTAGTAAAATAGTGCATTCTATGGAGGTCAGCTAGAGGAAACTACAGACCCCCAGATATTGAGCTAGTGCCATAAATAGCTATGTGCGTGGGTTGGGCACTGACCGTGTTTAGTAATGGTCTGCTGGCAGTCAGTTTTGCATACTCTGCAGCACAAACATAATTAAAAAGGCAATATTTTCAAGGATTTACTTCAATTTTGGAGGATTTGTTTTTCTTTCTCATTTAATACAGAACTACCATGAATGCAGGCCACTTAAAATGCTCCTATAAATATAAATGATTGAGAAGAAAACTGTCAGAAACTGCCAGGGAGAGACAAATGTCAGTCTGATTTTTTGTAGATTCTTTCTTTTCTTTTTTTTTTTTTTTTCTTTTTCACCCACTCAATCTCATCTAAGCCTACTTTTTCCATGGGGGAACCTACCAGGACTCTGAGGAAATGCTCTGTACGTTCTTACATACCCTCTCTCCACATAAACATAGACACTTGTGAGTTTTCCTTGTAATGAATAATGCTGATGGTAATGATCCCCCCTTCCCCCTACTGGTTATTCAAAAGGTTTATACAATTTCCTCTGAAGATACGCTATAAACATTTTCAATAATCAGTCCCAGGACCCCAACCTGCAGCTGAAACAAGCTATTGGCTTACTTGTGACATTGAAACTCCGGTTCCCTGAAGGAAACTTTCCAGAAATAGAGATAATTTGGTACTTAAATGTTTTCTTTTAATTTACCGGAAAAGGTCTTTGTGGGGGATGTAAGAGACAAAACTGAAAAAGTGATGCAAACTTTTTTATGAACAGTGGTGTGTATCCTGAAAGGTGCTAACTATCAGCTACTCTTCCTCGATCCAACTAACATCCCTTTTAGAAAGGCAACAAAACCAAACAAAAATTCTGCAGCTGTGCTAGGCTCCATCCTTCTTGAGTGCTACTGGAAGGGAGTGAAGAAGTCACTTCTAGGCACTGCTTGTGGAGCTATTTGAAACAGAGCTGACAGCTAGGAACATCAGCCCAACAGCTGAACATGCTTGCCTCACCACAGGCAACCAGGGTAGCCAGCTGGGCTCCCTCTGAGCTAGTTAATAGCTCACACATTGCAGTGGGAGCTCGCACACTGCCTCCTCTTTGTCAGTTAATTTGTAGCAGTCACTGGAATTACTTCTGTGAGTAAGCACCTCTCAGTGTGAGGAAGGGTGATGGAAGCAAGCCTTTTGAGAGTGGAAAAGTATGGGGCAGGGCTAGGAAGCAAGGGACAGCTCCCCGTGCCTTCAGCTGAGCAAGACAGCGTTGGAACTGCTGCAAGGCAGGCTGAGCACCTGTCAATCTTCCTCAGTATGGCATCATTCAGGAGATATGTACCACAGTATCTCTTACGGGACACATTCCACCTGTGTTTCCACAGAAGTGCTGTGCAGAGCTGGACACCACCTTTCCTAAGACCACGTATTTTCATATACTTGTGACAAACATGTCTCATTGGAGGTACTGTGAAAAAAAAAAAAACAAAAAAAACCCAACAAATTTGGAATCAGCTTAAATATATGGGATTTTTTTCCCAGGCACTTCGTAGCTTAAGGCATACTAGTACTCTTAGTGACCAGCTACATACACCCTTCTTATTATTTAGTTCTGGCTTTCAGAAAGAAAAGCCAGGCTCTACTGCTGTTCTAGGAACTGTGTAAAAGAACAAGACAATCGAAGACAGCAATAACTGAGTTGTGATCTTTTAAAAGATTATTATCTTCTATTATAGGGTACTTGCCAGGTGCCGATTATAGTTTCAGAAATGCAGCTTAATTAGTTCTGTATTTATTAGCAGATTGTTTAGCTTTTTCCTCGGATCAGAGGACAGAGACAAAGGGTAACAATATGGTATCTTCTTTCTAGCATAATTTAAAATGTTTAAAGCATGTTAAAGATTTAAGCAGCTCTCTGAAGAGCAGTCATCCATTCTGTGAGACTTAAAGAGTTTATTTTTCTTTACAGCATATGGGTAACAACTGGCCACACAGATCCAAATTATTGTAGATTTTAACAATGTTGCCAGTTACTGATGATAATGATAATCCCCTCAATGCCAGATTCAGTAAACTTGACGTCATGTTTCATGTATCCTACATGTAATTAAGAGCAAGGAACTTTGAAAATGACATACATTGTTTTTTCCGTGCCAGTAATTGGTAAAATAGCCTCCTTGGATATTTCTAAATACTAAAAAAAAGTGCTGTCATTTTTTCTCAGTGCAGCTCAGAGATATGTACCCCATAAACCAGGCTGGAATTTGCCAAAGCAAAAGACATTACTGATCATAACAAGCAGTAGAAGCCTGTGTACCTGGTATAAGCTCGTTGTGACCAGTTTTCAGAAGTATACAGGAGTTTCTTGCAACTAAAGAATGAAGGAAGGAAGCCAAAGAAAGAGGGACACATCCATTTCTCTCTCTTATACCCTGCTTTTGATGCTGCCTTGCCTCTGGTATTCCTTCCAGCCCTGAATCACCAAGTTATCCTATTCATGTGATTATTAGCAAAGTAATATAATCTTGGAGCCCTTTTTGTTTACCTGAATGGTAGAAATATAAACAACAAAGTGTAAGTTACTTAGTTGTGGCAAATATTGGCCCTTCCTTCCTTCCTTCCTTCCTTCCTTCCTTTCTTCCTTCTTTCTTCCTTCCTTCCTTCCTCCCTCCCTCCCTCCCTCCCTCCTTCCTTCCTTCCTTCCTTCCTTCCTTCCTTCCTTCCTTCCTTCCCTCCTTCCTTTTCTAAATTACGCATTACCTCAGATTACACAATTTAATTACCAGTCTTTCTGATCCTTGCTCCTTATGGATATGCATCCCAATTGGTCAACAAGTCACATCAGTAGATAAGCCACCACAAGTCAGCTCTCTGAGGAGAGTGGGGCGAGAGAAAGAAAGCTCTTTTTTTCTCTGCAGTTTGCAGTAAAAGGTGCTCCTCCAGAAACCTAAAACTGTTAGCTTGTGCACAGCTCCACTGGACAGGTTGCTCCCTGGTGGACTTCAGAATAAATATCCTTCCATTCTCTTGCAATTGCTTAGTATCATTAAATGGGAGCTAGTGAGATCATCCAAAATGGAAATTTGTGCTTGAAGATCTGTTCAGTCATCTAGACAATTTCTTACACCTGTCCTTAGGCACCTGCATATTCCAATAAAATTTCCTCAGGCATGGAATTCTTTTTGCAGAAATATGGATTTTTAAGGGATTAAAAACTACCCAAACTGTGAGAATAAAAATCTTTGCATGGCATTCTTTCAACTCTGAAGGATACATTTTCATAACTATAAAGAATGGTACCAAAGTAGCTGTTATGTATCCTCTCAGGAGAAGGTCATTATTATGGACACAATGTTTGATGCTTTTGGTAAGCATTACAAGGAACCAGTAGTTTGTATGATCTTCTTCATGGGAAGTTTCAAAAGTAAGTTAGAAAGAAATTTGTTGGGTTGTTCTAGGTGGACCTGCTCTGGTATAGGGATCAGTTTAGACGATTGCTGCACTCTTTTCCTATAGTTTTTGTAATGTGGAAGAAAAAATATAGATCTCAATTAAAAACTTAACAAAATACTTGTATTACTAAGTAATACTACTTGCAAAATTAGATCACAAGCAAGAACAGAGTAATCTCTCTCATCCTTTCACAATAATTTCAATTTCTTTTTCTGAGGATGCTCTCTCTCTTCAATTCTAATTCTGAAAAACTTAGAGAATAAACAGGACTCAAATTTCAGTTAGTTCTGGGCAGATGACTTCAACAGATTCTATGTGGTTTTCCTGCACTGACCAAACTGCAGAAAATACATCAGGGTATGGCAATTCTAGAAATTCCCTGGAAATTCCCAGTGTAGACTAAGGAAGACAGTAATTAATGCTCATTCAGTATATGCTGACTTAAAACTCTTCCTATGTTTTTCTCAGTGTAGTATATTTGTGTCATGTGTACACATCTACTAGGAGTTTGATTTAGCAGTTTGTTTTACCCAGTGCACTGAATACCTGTCAGACAGTATGACTATTTGATCACAAATGAGTGAAAAAATCAATCGCACAGCAGCAAAGGCTTCTACTTTTATTTCTAATCCTTGGAAGTTTTTAGTTATGCTATGCATTTATATAGAGGGTTTGCTTTATGGTAAAAAAAAAAAAAAAAAAAAAAAAGAAAAAAAAAAACAAACCAAAAAAAAAGAAAGAGAGAAAAAAATGCTAACAATCCATTAAGTTCTGGGATACAAATTTCCCCTAGATTAAAAATGACATTTGCTTTAAGTGCTGGTTTAGATTGTTTTTTTTCTATAATAATTTCTGGGTGATTTTGATTTAGAAAGACAAGTGAACAACATTTAAAGTCTTCAAGACTCACTGTTGCATTACTGTAACATATGAATAACGTTGGTTGTTAAGTGAACATTTGTAACCAATTAGTCTGAAGAATGCATCCTTACAGATGAGAAAAAGAGGACCTCTTCAGCTACCCTTGTTTCACTGCCTTGGACATTGGTCTGCTATGGCAGCAGTAATTAGGAGCTATGTGTGCATGTGCTCAGTGCATCAAGCTACTTAGTTAGGGATGGTCGTAGCAGAGAATAGGTGGACTAAGTTCCTTGTGATCCTCTGGTGCTGGGTTAAAGGAAGGATCTTGTGCTGGTGATATTATCAACCTTCATGGAGAGGAGGGAAAATGTCATGAGAGGCTATCTGACTCAGACGGGCTTCTCCTGTCATGATGCTATTTATTTGTCACTCTTACTCAAGGCTTCATTAACAATCCAAGTCCAGAAAATGGTCCTAGACCAATTCTGCAGCCTGTTTTCTCACAGACCTCCTGCCAGTTTTAAATTTAACCATGTTAATTGTGTCAAAAACACAACTGTGTAAATACTCCATCAGTTTGAAGTAGTCTTGTCTTTGTCTTTTATTGAGCCAGATTTTGTGACATTCTCTGTATAGATAAAAGATATGAAAACCAGGGAACTATACCAAGGGTCATATCTTCAGATAGCTGGCACTCAATAATAATTCAATAATAAAAATTCAGGAAGTTGTAATTTATACTGCCATAAATCCTGAACTGAAACAGCCTCTTCAGCAATGTGTGCACACACCCTCACTTCCCACCCCTTCCACTGGCAGCTTTTTGCAACATTCTTGCAATTAGTTGTGACAGTGGTTGGTATGAAGGGCCTGAACTAGACGTGGACAGAATTTAACTCATTTTTAGATTAGTTACTGATTATGCCTTTACGTGACTATTAGAATGTCATTTCTTACTGGTAAGTGCAAGATACAGAAAACATTCCTTTTACTTCTTTTTTTTTTTTTTTTTTTTTAGAAAATGTATGAGTTACAAAGTTGGAACATGAACTGAAACAGTAGGAACCACCAAAAATTGGTGCCTGTCTAGAGACATCATAATATCTATAAGTGAGCTCCTGTTTCTGTGCAATATAACTACTATGAGAATTTGTTCATAACGAAGGATTTAGGCACTGTGATGCTCATCACAGTGCCCTAAGTATCAGAGGCATGGCTCCTCTAGAAGAAGCTACAGCCTGTTGCATCTAGATTGTTGTCTGTATATCTAAGAGGAAGCATTGTGACCTAGTTACCACTCAGTTGGAGACCTAGGTGATGTTTCCATACTAGAGGAAGATGTGGCTTTCTCCTTTGAATTTATAGACACTGAAGGTAAGTCTTTGTTCCAATTAAGCAGGAATCAGTATGTTAAAATAGAGATGAAAACACAAGTGATGATTGCTTTTCATCCACAGGTTTTTACTAATGTGACGGGACTTGCCAGTTCACATCCCTCTGCCTTAAGAGGATACAGGTATGCATCCCCAGTCCAAAAAAGGGCTTGAGCCATGTTAGGTGAAATAATCTCTCTTCTTACTGAATTCTAATGTAATTTTTCCACTCTATATGCCCTTGTGTCCAGAAAAAGACCAACTATGGTCTAGGGTTAAAGCTTTCCTCTTAAAGATCTAGGTTCCAGTCAGTGCTTCATGGTATGTTTTTGCATTTTATGACTGCCTAATACAAAGTAATTAAGCAGCAACTGAAGGAGGCACTGAAATTCAAGTCTTTCTTCTCAAAGCATATGGAGGAAAATAAGGTTATCAGTGGTAGTCAACATGGATTCAGCAAGGGGAAGTCATGTCTGACTAATCTGATAGCCTTCTACAATGGAATGAATGGATGGATAGATGAGGGGAGGGCGGTAGACACTGCCTACCTTGACTTCAGCAAGGCGTTCAGCACCACTCCCACAGCATCCTGTGGGATGATCCCACAGTATCCTGTAGGCAAGCTTAGGAAGTGTGGGTTAGATGAATGGACAGGGAGGTGGATTGAAAATTGGCTGAAAGATAGAACTCAGAGGGTTGTGATTAATGGCACAGAGCCTGGGTGGAGATCTGTGACAACTGGTGTTCCCCAGGGGTAAGTACTGGGTCCAGTCCTGTTCAATATATTCAGTTCAATGACCTGGATGAAGGGATAGAGTGTACCATCAACAAGTTTGCTGATGATACAAAACTGGGAGGGGTGGCTGACACACCAGAAGGCTGTGCTGCCATTCAGCGAGACCTGGACAGGCTGGAGAGTTGGGCAGAGAGAAACGTTATGAAATTCAACAAAGATAAGTGTAAGGTGCTGTACCTGGGGAGGAATAACCCCATGCGCCAGTAGAGGTTAGGGGCTGACCTGCTGGAAAGCAGCTCTGTGGAAAAAGATCTGGGAGTCCTGTGGGCAACGGGATGACCATGAGCCAGCAATGTGTCCTTGTGGCCAAGAAGGCCAATGGCATCCTGGGGTTACATCAAGAAGGATGTGGCCAGCAGGTCAAGGGAGGTTCTCCTTCCCCTCTACTCTGCCCTGGTGCAGCCACATCTGGAGTACTGTGTCCAGTTCTGGGCTCCCTGGTTAAAGAGAAACAGGGAGCTGCTGGAGAAGGTGCAGAGAAGGGCTGCTAAGATGATTAGGTGACTGGAACATCTCTCTTATGAGGAAAGGCTGAGGGACCTGGGTTTACTTAGTCTGGAGAAGAGAAGACTGCGGGGGGATCACATCCACACTTATAAATACTTAAAGGGTAGATGTCAGGAGGATGGGGTCAGACTTTTTTCTGTGGTGCCCAGTGACAGGACAAGAGGGAATGGAAATAAACTCAAGCTCAGGAAGTTGCATCTAAACATGAGGAGGAACTTCTTTACTTTGAGGGTGGCAGAGCAGTGGAACAGGCTGCTCAGGCAGCTGGTGGTGTTTCCATCTCTGGAGACATTAAAAAACCCACCTGGATGCCTTCCTGTGTAACCTGCTGTAGGCGGCCCTTCTCTGGCAGAGGGGTTGTACTAGATGATCTCCAGAGGTCCCTTCCAACCCTACCATTCTGTGATTCTGTGATTCTCACAGGTATGATTGTTAACATCCACCGGATCAAATCCCTCATGGAAATAAACTGATTGAGTTCCAGGATTCCAGCAGGATATATGCTTACACCATGACATAAAGTACACACTAGTGCATGCATGCACTTGGTCCTGTGCAGTTTAAGGTGCCTAGTTGCTTTTTTTTACAACTAGAAGTTGATCTGTAGGTGCCAATGCACCTTTGTTGAAGCCTGAGACCCCTGTGAACCTTAAACAATCTCTGAGCAAGGGTTTTCAAAAGTTCAGTTGATTAGATGCATAGGTCTGCGCAAATACCACTTTGGATAGTGCAAAGAGCCCTCAGCTAACATTATTAGTCCAATGGTAGTGCTGTGGGGTAAATTGTATCCCACATGCCCAAAATATATTTTGCCTTCAAAAAGGATCACAGTAAAACACAAAAATGACACAATTTTATTATGGAAACATTACCAAGAGATCTGAAAATGTTTCTCAGAGGAAATCCACGTTACATACTACAAAACTGAGGTACAAGCTATGGAACTGACTTGCTGAAGGCAACCCAGACGGCCAGTAGCATAGGTAAGAGCCAGATCTCCTGAATCCAAGTCTGCTACTCCATCTATGCAGGAAATTCTTTCTTCTCATGTAGTGTCCACTTACTTTGGATTGTAAAATAGCTGACAAAATGAGATTTTGCTCCTCTGCTTGTTTGTTTGTTTGCTATTTTTCTCATCTGATGTAGTTTAAAATTTTAAGACATAAACCATTGAGTTTGCTTCCCTATTTCTCAATTACATCTTCCCTTTCTTTGTAAATTACTACCAGCTTTGTAGCTCTGTAGCTCTGTACATGGTAGGCTTTCTTTAAAATGTAGAATAGTATTTATACCCATTATTGATGAAGATGCTATTTTTTTCATAAACACCAGAGCTGGGGATAATTATTACAGCTATTAGATCCATCTTGTATTCTAATGTGTGCTACAGAAAGCTCCTCTGTCCCATATCTATCTTCCACACAATTCCTATAGCTAGTACAATAACTAGTGGTTAAAAGTAACTTTCCAGAAGACTTTAACAGTAGATTCTAGTCAACACTACCAGGAGGTACAAGCTCCAAGTATGACATCCACAGATGTATGGAAGTTCACTGGACATTCATGAATCTGTACAAGAGTCTTACCCCCCCCCCCCCCCAAAAAAAAAAAATAAATAAAAGTGAAACCATGAAAACATGAAAACATGTCCAAGTTATATAAAAGTGAAGCAATTTAAGCAATCTAATTTCAGTGAAGCAATCTAAGTTCAGGACTTAATTTATTTTTAGATAAAACATTGAAACTTCTATATTTTATTTTCTGCTCTTACTGTATTTTTGAGATTTTAAACTTTTCCATAAGTTAAAAAGAACAAAAACTCAGATTAATTTTTCTTCAGAACCAACCAATGCACTCAGAAACAGATTTTCTCTCTTTCCTGTTTGTGCCATGGGAAATTAGCTTTTACTTCTGATGAAAGAAAAATTAGTTTAGTGAATTTTATAGAATGCTGTAGTTTTCCTCTATTGAAGCTAAAGATGGTAGAAGTTATTCTAATTTTT
The DNA here is from genome assembly GCA_032159205.1 of Eurystomus glaucurus suahelicus. Taxonomy (NCBI): domain Eukaryota; kingdom Metazoa; phylum Chordata; class Aves; order Coraciiformes; family Coraciidae; genus Eurystomus; species Eurystomus glaucurus. Next base: position 67,665 of record JAVFHW010079479.1, on the reverse strand, counting down.
GTGTTAGAGTAGCAAGGCTGTGGAAAATATTAATGTCATATAAAATGAGGGCTAACATTTCTACATCACTGATCTTTGTGTTAGTCAGAATGGAATGGAAGAAGAAGATATTGCAGTGAATCAGTTCTTAGAGTGCTAGATTTTTCTTATGCCATTTCCTTTAGAAAAACATATTTGCTTCTTTTTCATGGAAAAAAAAAAGAAAATAAATGACATGTCTAGGCTTACATGTTGTTCTGGAAGTTTGAGATGTTAGACTTGTTTTTTATTTCCTTTCTATGAAAATCTTAGAAAGGAAATTTCTAAATAGTGAAGACAAGACCAAACAGCCAGTTTGTCTTTATGTAAAGTTTCTTGTCAAAATAAGATTAAATGTCAGCAAATATTAGAAATAATAGAAATATTTCAAGAAAAATGCACCCTATATTAATTCTTTTCTAATGCTTTTGGCTGTCATATCCCAACATGTCCCAGGTAGTTGCTACTGTCATAACGTTCATGATCAAAATAACACATTGAAAAAAAAACTACACAGAAAACCAAGGCTGTTTCCAGCTCCTAAGCCAGAAGCCTTCACAAGTGCCGGAAAAAGGTCTCTCTTAATATCAATGTTTTCTGGATAAGGCTAACAGTATGTTAATTTGAGGTTGCAAGAGTAGCGACCAGATTGCCGTATCCCAGCCTGTTGTCAGCCCTTTCAGTAATGTAACTCTGTTGGAGAGTTTTGAGATCCTTCTGTGCCAATCTCAAGATTTCAGAGAGTTTCCACTGTATGGCTGTCCTGCCATCCTGCTGGCCAAGGTCCCCTGTAGCTGCAAGAACAGTAGCCACAGAAAAGGCATTGACAGGGAATCTGAAAGATTTGGAAAGGAATTTGTTGTGAAGAATGGCTATTTTTACCCTCCTTCTCTCTTGTGGGGAGTTGATGACAGATCAACTACCAAGCACTTTAGTGGAGGGGAAGAATCCCTTTCTTGCTTGAAGATTTTCTGAGACATTACAATATGCTAGAAGTTGCATACTCATATAATAAGTGATAGGCCTTGTCCCACGGAGGGACCTACATTTCCTGGATAGATGACACAAGCAATTGTCCTTTAAGGACTATATTTCACCTCCATTAACAAACAAACAAAAAAAAGTAACTTAAGCAGTTAAAATCAGATTTATCCTTGAACCAATATCATGGCTAAAGGGTCTACTGTGCATGTCTTCAATGCAGGATTGATTTAAAGAAGCCTGATACCAGCACTTTTAGGACAGCACCTATAAATCTTTGGAGAGACTCAAGATACCAGAGGTTGGGAACACCACAGCATATTCTATTTCTCTCACCATTAGTTCTGTGCTGACAGCCTGAGAAACATTTTTTTATTGCTTTGAAATACTGTCCAACTTTCTTCACCATGCTGGCACAGTTTGGGTCAGAAGAGGCATGAAAGCCTAACTCTTTCATTCTGGGAAAGCTGTAGAAGTAATTGTGCAACTTTGGATGTGATGTTGGTATTACTGTTGCCAGAAGAGTACCTTAAAACACCTGCTGTAATTGATGGCTATATGCTTTCTTTAATATGTCTCTATAGATAACAAGCAGAATTGTTCTAGCTGCTTAAACCTGTTACAGGTTTAAAATATACTACATCAATCTTTGTATTAAATTTGTTTATAACAATATAACTTAAGTCACAAAATAGTCAACAAAAGCAGATTCATCTAAAAAGGATTTGCTGTATCAGTTTTAAGAATACACCTTTAACTGAGTGGCTGCAGCTCACTGCACTGGCACAGATTTCCTTTCAAGTTTCTTTCCCTTTAAAATTCAACTTTAACACGAAGGGGCAATTTGCCTTGTTGTAGCCCAAGTGGGATTTCCTACTTAAAGAGACTGTTTTTCTTTCCAAACAAACAAATAACTAGACACTACCAACAAAAAAGCCAGTTGAAAAACATCACATGTATGGAGTTTACTGAGTGACTATAAGTCCTTTTTGATCTTTCAGCATGGACCTCTGAACCCAACAAAATAAACAACCCAGATTATGTCCTAATTGCTCCTAGTGAGCAGAGCTGCAACACCTGGGTGTGTGGTTTCCCTTTATAAATTAAAAGGTCAAACTAGCCCCTCCTCCCTTTAGGAAAACATCCTGTGCCTATACTCTTGGTGGCCTTAGGCAGCTAATCCGTATTGTGCCAGTAGGTTAGTTGTATGTGGGGGTGTCTAGTTTGAATGTATTTTCCCTCCCATATTTTATTCTCCACTGCTGGTTTCCTTTGGAAACATCTTACTATTTAAGTGTTAAAGGGATGATGCTTAATGAATGGGAGCACTCTCATATCAAGCCTTGAGCTCTGTAGGGATATGTGAGTCTTCTGAATAAACTGATGTGATCTGCTATAGCTATATTAGTGTACACAAGGTACCCTGTCTCTTTAGGTCTACAAGCAGAGACTCATCCAGTGGGAATGAATTCCCAACCACATTAGCCCACAGCAACAGAAATAAAATAAGAAGGGAAAATAAAAGTTTCTTAATTACAACACAGCAAAAAGGTAAGATACTAACTTGCAATTAGGCAGAAAGTTGAAAGGAGTGTGAAAGCATTCTCTGGGTTACCACTGTGTAGTGTTTCCTTTCTAGAAAGCTTGAAATAAGCAACTGAGAGCAGAAGGGAGCTCTGTAAAACATCTGCCATGTTTCCATTCCCACATTTCCTTTAGACTTTCTTTCAAAGTGCATGTTGTTCCTTTCTGTTGGTAGGTCTAAGGTTAGGGTGATTGTCCTGAAAAACACATGGCATGCTGCCACCACTTGTATATTTTTCTTACAAAGGTAAAAACATTATATCAGACCATAGTGTAGACGGTTTGCTTTTGCACTTCTCTATGTAAAACCTTCCAGTGTTTTTGAAAGTATTGCAGATAGGTTATATTTTAAAAACAACTTTTCTTACAGAGCAGCACTTCTCTCTCGAAAAAAGAAATGTTTTGGAAAAATGAACAATCAAACAATCCAAGCACTGATGTGGAAAATGAGAGCATAGATACATATTTTCTGCTTGTATCTAGCTCAGCTGAATGCTGCGTGACAGTTGAAGCTCACAAAAACCTTATGTAATACCAGTTGTAATAAGTAGACAATAACAAAGTGTGGCATTTAACTGATAAAAGATGCTTATTCCCTGAAAGAAAATCACCTAAATATGTATCTAGGTACAAGATCTTTCTACAGGGGGCTGCTAACAGAGCAATTATTTTAAAACAGTTACAGGTAATTTTACAGTGGCTGCCAAGCAGCTACAGTGACATAACTTTGTTTATTTTTCACATGTAAGCTGGATGCAGAATGTTATATTTAAACTTTATCTTGACTGGTTTCTTTTGTATGTGTTTCTGTGGAAAGAAAGTTTGCTGGTGATGTGCCATAGACTGGACACATTGGTTATCTGGGCTGAGTGATTGGGCATTTAGACTCAGTGGGGTTAGTTTTGCTCCAGAGGTATTTGTTTAAATCTTTGCTCTCTATTTTTGTTTCTATCCCAAGAAAACTTAGCTGGGGTAGGAGAATAATTTTGCTTCATAAACAGCATAGTCTAGTGTATTGCAAGCTGTATTTTAAATTTACAGTTCTAGACCAATTAAACTTTTCTCAGGGAAAGTCCACACAAAAATACACAGGAACAGGAAACAGTGACAGATGACATCTGTTTCAAAGTCACCAAGGCATTAATAATTTTTCACAATGTAATGGTTCTTCAGGAGCTTTCAGTTGAAACGTTCATAATCTAATTATCATGCCTGTGATATAATTAAACTCTTGTATATAATGTAGAAATAATTCTTAGCTATGGGACAAAGCTGTGAGCCTAATCTGTATCTATACACTGTTGTGCCAATGGGTTGCTGTGGCTGAGCTTGTAATGATAACTTATCTCACTTCTTTTTCTCTGAGCTCCTTATATGACAGTGTCTTCCCATCCTTGTTTGCACTCAAGTTCTTTCTAAAAGCTTGCTCCTAACAATGACAGTAATTAATGACTGTGTTTCAAGGCTTCACAGTACATCCTGTCATTTCAGAGCCTGTCTTCTATACTGTAGGCTCTGAGAGGCAGTATTTGTTTTCATGTTTTGTCTTATGCCATGCCAAGCAATTCATTCTGTTCAACAAACAATAAAAGTGGGAGAAATTTTGCTCACTGTTGTACTTTTGTAAATCTTCAGCTTTTTAACTCCATATAGAGAGGAGCAAATGAATATATTTCATATACATTGTTACATCTCAATATATACCTGTGCAAAGCAGAAGTCTATTAGATTTCAGAAAGGGGAATTCACTTATTAAGATATGCAAAGCATATGTTTCTCTTTACTGGCATAAGCAAATATTTTATTTGATCATCTAAAGCATTCTATGTGTTTTGTATTGCTTAAGGAAGAAAACCCCTTGCTATTTCTTCTTCCTATCTTTATCACAGGTTCACACTATCCATGTATTATAACCCAACACTGCCTGAGTAAATGCAGCCCTCTTCTTCCCAGTCTCAGTTCAGCTCTTTCAGAGACTAAAGAGTTTTGTCTGACACTTTTATTTTCCAGATGGTTTGTGACATGCACAGATTTTATATTTGGTAATACACTGATTATCAAAACATGTCCTGTTGCTCACTTGAGGGTTACGACTTGATGCATAGATCTATTACAAAGATTGATAGTCTTAATAAATGCTAACCTACCAATTCTGTAAGTGCACAGAGACTTTGTTTTTGGTGAGGTTTTTTTTTAAAGATGCTAGATGGCACTGCTAGTCCAGACTTTATTTTGAACAGCTGGGTTTCATAAAGCTAATTCTGCAAGTTACCAAAAGGGCATGTAAGGTATTACTTAAACTTGACAGCTAATGCATTCTGAGAAACATACACCATGATGAATACAATAATGTTTCCACTGTAGGGGGATTCAGGTTTAGGTCTATAAACTCAAGTTAACCGCACTCAAAATTCTTGTAGAAATATCGTTGTGTTAACATTTTGTCCTCTGCATTTCTTCTTCACGTCATAAGTCCTCATTTCATAGTTGTTTAGTTATGATAGCATGGAACTTGTTACATTTTAATTTTTTATTCAAAATGTTGGTCATAGTACTTTAAATGCTTTTATAAATTTGAGAATTAGAGATCCAACTATGGAAAAAATATACATTTAAAAAAAAAAAATTTATGCCACGCATGTTGAAAGTCATAAAAAAAGATTTTGCAGTTCTGCAGAATATTTAAGTATCTTGTGTAACCACAGCACTCTCTGTTTTCTTCATTCATTTTAACTTCTATTTAGTCTATGATTTAATTTTCTCTTATAGAAGCTAGGGATTTGGAGCCATTACCTGCCAACAGATGAGGGTCTAATTTTAAATTTTACACCTAAAAAATGAGGGGAGGGAACAAAAAAAGCAATCTTTGCAATAAAAGACTCCAGTAACATGCAAAGTCGCTCCTGCTGCATAAAGATTTGTGACTTGAAAAAGTTTATACAATGTTATTGACTATTCATTCTCTGTTTAGTTAGTATCAAATTCCCTTCTTTTGTTTATTGTGCAGTAAGCTTACAAAGAAACTGAAAATTCTCAGCCTTTTGGGCAGACAGTTGGATATCGTGTCTAAGCGTTTGGAGCAACCAAACGGAACCTGCACCGTTCTGACCACTGGCTGGGTCACTGGCTGGGGCTTAAAGACTCACCTGAGTAACTCGAGAAATCCCTTCAATCTCCCCTTTTGATTTGCCTTTCACAGGCCAGTACTTTTTATTTCTTCTCATCTGTCTGCTATCATGTTAACAAGCAAAGGAGAATCTCAGCAGTTCATTGACAGCATAATAAAATGGGATTTAGATTTCAGTATTTGAAGAATGGCTTGCTTTTAGGGTTTTAAGCTTTCGTCTCGTACTTGTATTGCCCCAGTGATCAAAAAAGCCCCAAATCCCACAATGTACGTCATTGGCCCTATGAATTGTTCACCTAAGCTGCCAGAACATAGAGTCTATAATGAACTTTATGCAGAATTTTGCATATTTCTCTGTAATGCTGTAATACAAAACAATGAATATTTTGTGAGGCTTTTCTCAGGTAATTATTTCCATCTAAATAAAGCTGAAGATGCAAAGTCTAATTTAGCACCGTTGAATAGAGAATAGACCAAATTCATTCCAGACATGAATTAAGTGAACTGATGAAGTGAATTCGGCCTTTTGTATCTGCACAGGAAAACTCATACTTCCTCTCGGAAACCCAATGCAAATGTAACCTAAGATTATTGCTTTGAAAATTTGTATTAGGTGATGCTCCCAGGTGGATATTGTGCTAAATACTTCATAACTGTTGAGAGATGTTGCTTGACAACATTGTGTTTAGTTCCTCGGTGAAAATAAACACTGCTTTGTATAAACAAAGCAGGAGTGAGCATTGGTAGAAGGTTATTTATTGTTGATAGAACAACTATAGTGTAAAGTAGTACTGAAGTATTTGCAAGTCAACATACTCTAAAATACTGCACATTTTTTTCTTTATGAGGCTGCATTATTGCCTTCAAATGATACTTTTGTATATATTGAAGCTAGTTCTAGTATATTTTATCTGAGCAAAAGAGTAATGAGAATGGTATCAATCTGAATAGCAAACATTGTGGTGTCCATGGAAAAACTACGTCTATATATAAAACTACAGGTTTTACCCCAAACTGCAGTTCACCAAGTATTCTGGCAACAAATACAGTGATATCTGCTAGGATAAGCAGTTATGTGTATTAGTTTGTCAGCTGTTCCTAATTCTGCATAATTTAGATGCTGTGAATTGGAGAGGTGTACATTATTTATCAATAATGTATGTGTGGATTAGTTTCATGTGAGAGAAAGCTGAGTAGATAAAACCACTCTAACGTGCTCTATCTATTATTAATCAGTGCAACAGAATAACTCTTAAAATATCCCAATATGCAATAGGAATCAGTAACAATTTTAAAGATTTTTGGCCTCTTTTGTACTAAGTTTTTGAGATGTTTGTTTAAGTTGTGATGCTATGGCTGAAAATACTCTAATGTAGGATTTAATGTGATTTTTTTAAAAATAGAAGTAGTTATTAATTTTGCCTATTCTAATTTTAATCCATGTCAGCAAGGGACAATTTCAAATTATGGCCTCCATTCTTCAGAAACTCCCATGACATAACATAATAAGGCAATGGCTAAGAACTTCACTGGCTTCCCATATAGATACAGGGTCTAGCCAGAAAGTTTTCAGTGAAAGGTCAGGACTGAAATTGGCAGAGGCTGAGTGTATCATAAGGAAGCTGCACTCTTCTTATTAAACTGGTGTCTGGAAAATCACTCAGAATATCAATTCCATACAAAGAAAAACCTCAAGATTGAATCCAAACCAGAGTCTTAAGAGTTACCCAAGACAGTCTGGGTGAAATGCAGTAAACCAAGGAGGGTTTTTTCTGCTCTACTCCCTATTCAGGATTTCAGAGAAGCATCTCAATTTGGAAACCTTGTGGTGTATCAAGTAGATAGAACAGGCGAGCATGGCCATCCCATGAGCAGTGAGAATGTGGGCTCATGTGGATAGGTTTCCTGCAGAAGAGAAATGATGCATTCACTTGCTTCTTAGAGTCTGTTCAGGGGACTGGGGTTGTGTGTGCCATACTGCAAAAAAACTTGCTCCTTCTTGTGATCTTCCACCTCAATAATTTCTTTTTTCTTTTTTTTTTTTTTTTGTCTCTTTGTTTAGTGGAACAGCTTCATCAATAGGGTCTGAAACCATCAGGTCCTTATCTCACACAGTCATCAGACTAGCCAATACCTGCAGGACTTTGGCACATCTGGGGACATGAAATCAAATGTATTCAGGGAGAAAATTATTCTTCCATAATCTGCATGTGTGCTCTCATCTCTTGGTGTAAAGGGAAGGTAGCTCTTCCAGATATATTCTAAATTAAAGTAATTGCTACTACATTTTATGTATATCCTGCTTCAGCTGGTGTTCAGTAGATATGGTCAGAGAATGAGTGTTTGTTAAAAGAAATAGGAAGAGCGACCACAAATGCAGAAGTCTTCTTGTCTACACCTAAGTATCAAAATCTGAGGTACTTACCCTGTTGATGATAGAGTGAGTGGAATCTACACCCTAATTCTTCTGAGCAAATCTTGGGAAAAGATGAGTTATATCACAAACTCCATTGACTATAGCGATTTGATATGCCTAGACCATAGAAAGATTATCGCCGACAATGTCATAATGGGGCACCTACACTGCAAACCTCTGCATCTCAGTGGGAGGGTCTTGGTTGCCAGAGGGTTGGGTTTGTATCTAGCCATGGTTAAGTGTTAAGTTAAGTAGGGAGATGTATAATACTTAAGAAAGAAGCTCTTTAGTCAGTGCCAAACTGGAAATAGATATTCACAATATTAGAGGCACTGCAATTCTTAAGAAGTTGCTGAAGAAGGATTTTCAGGGCTTTTATTTTTGAATTAAGTGCCTAAATTGCTCTTAAACTAACATCAGGCACCTAAAGTCTATTAAAAAAAACCCAAAACAACCAAACCTGAGCCACTACATAGCTATTCTATTTATTTCAAGATTTAAGACTAGTGCTAAAGGCCTGATCTGCCTGGAGTGGAGACGGACTTTTGCTATTACCTTCAACAGAAGCAAAATTGACTTTCATTTCTGTGCACACATAGTAAATCTGAGGTATCAACAAGCCCTTCCTGACACTACAGTACTTTTTAAAAAACTGTTTCATTTTTAACCAAGTTAATTAGTTTCCAAGTGAGTAGAATGCTTTTATACCCTCTCAATATTCTCCTTCCAGTGTGTTGGTTGCCTGGGGTTGAAGTGTTTTTGATTAACTATATGCGATAATGAAAACCATGAGAACGACCTTATGCAGAAGTTCTCTCTTTCTGATGTTACATATAAAACAGCGGAAGTCTTACAATATTTAACACACAGCTTTTTCTCTCCTCCTGCTCCTGCCCCAACACCCTCCAAGCCAGAGCTCAAGCTTAATTAATGGAAGTGTTAGAAATGGTTGCACATCAAGACTTTAAATGTTTTAAATGTTTTGAGAATTTGACTATTTTTACTAGAAAGAAGGGACATCACGGTCTGATAAGTACACAAAGCAACTGCACTGAGAGCTGCTTCGGTTACTACAACATCCGACAGTGTGATCATGCGTGACACTCAGCTGAGCACATGTATGCTTAGAGTTTGTTAATGAAGCAAGTGGGACACCCTGCTCCACTTACACATTTGTTATTTTTTCAGCGAAATTTTGTTGACTGTTGGATCTTTCCTGAAGCCTATGAAGTGGATTATAACTAGCCTGTTGGGACTAAGTAAGACGGCCAAATGCTAGGGGTTGAGAAAACAGTACTGTCTACTCTGGATTCTGTGCTATGGGCCTCATTTTTTGAGCTAATTCCCATTGCAAAAATACTTTTGGATATGGATGATGATTCTTATATAAAAACATGCATAGCAGGGTGTAGTCTGGTAAAGATCTGAAAGGATCTGATTCTTCTCTCAGTGAAATGGGCAGGAGTTTTGCAATTTCCTTTAATTAGAGAAGGACAGAAATCCTTGAAAGAAGGGCACGACTTTAATAGGCAGGCATATTTTGCTGTCTCCCACGGATTAAAATTTGCATTAAATAGCTGAATTACAACAGCATTCAAATTCACCTTTACAAATATATTAAGGTTATTAGGTTTGTATCAGACTGAAAATCTCAGCCTTTTTCTGCATGTCACTCTGCAGGGGCAAGGAACCCTGTAGACAGTTGAGGTTGATGGCAATCGCCCAGTCTGCTCTGTAGCAATTTCTGAGCTTTTGACAGATATTATTCCAGCTTACTCTTGGGGGGGACAGGGGCAAATGTGATGGCCAAAGTTCCTTACAATAACACAGAAAGGCTTAGTGAATTAGACATCTAAAAATAATTGTGGCTCTAATGTTGAAATATATTATGTTGAGTATTAAGCTTGCTGGATGTTGTTATACATTGTGTCAAGAGGATATGACGCAATGTGGTTTTCTACCCATGGGAATTTTGCTGCAGACTATCACTGAAGCAGGAACTGGAACCCATATATTACTATTTGGCATACGCTACAGAAAACGATTTGGGCATATGTTATATTTCCATGTCATTTAATTTTTTCAGGAGTAGAGCCTTGTCCAGAATGGAAAAAAGGAATCAAGTACAATTGAGAATTCACTGATTCTGTTTTATGCTAAAAAATGACCTCCAAACTGAAGACAGTTTAGATCAAAACAAAACCTGTTGCAGATCGTAGTTTTGGGCATTGCAAACTATACCTAAATGTACTCTCGGCATAAACTGTTTTGAAGCAAAATTAATTCTACAGCAACTGTATTATATACAGCAAGTATACAGTATATACAAGTATATACAGCAAGTGTGTATAATCCTGCCAGGGCCATGTCATTAGGACTCTGTAAAATGTTGCTCTATCAGGCTAAAAACTTTTTATAACTTGTTGGCTTCTTACAGTTAGGGGAACAGTTCTGTTGGCATTTATTTGTTAATCAATTTCACATCATTTAGCAAATGGGAAAACATTTCAGTGCAGTACTATACGTAATCACTGCGGCAAAAATCAAGAAGTTATTAAATAAGCTGAAACAGCATTTGTCAACACCAACAGAAGAAAGGCAGGTACTGCAATGATTAGATAGAACTGATGCCATCCTTTTTTTTTTTTTCCTAAAAAAAAAGGCATCTCCCTGTCTCATTAAAATACTTCCTATGAAACTACTTAGTTATCTGTTCCTTTAAAAATGCTGTGCTAAAAAGGTGCTAAATTGCAGGCATTAAATTAACTCTCCATATATTCAGATTAGTGCTTCTCTGAAGTAAATACTGCCTAAATGTTCAAAGTAAGAGCAGTGGCTTTGAAAAGGTGTTTGGGATAACTGTAATATTAGTTTTTACCACAGCAGTATCCTGATGGCAAACAGACACATCACAGCATGTCACCTTTTGGCAGATAGATGCTGGGCCATAGTCTGCATCCCTACTGGCTCTGCTTGGGGTTTCAGAGTGTAAATTTGTCCAGTTGTGTCCAAAGAACATTGCTGTGAAAGTTAATGGGAAATTCAGCAATAATTTTTACTATTGGGAGGAAAAGTAGGAGATCATGCCAAATACGACTCCAAGCCAATTCTCAATTCCCATTTAAATATTAGTAGCCTGATACAGCTTAAAATCTTTTATTGCTTTAAAAATAAAAAGTAATGCTTTGTCAGATGTGAGAAGTATGAGTCAACTTTCTACTGGCTAATTGTAAATGGTACAGACCAATATTTTAAGAACATTTGTGACTAATTTAGTGTTACTTATTTGTTTAATTAGATGACCTTTAAATACAAGCTCAAATTATTTTATATTTAGCTTTCCACTAAAGTTACATCCAGATATCAGTGTTTTGATAGGAACCATCTGCAACATTTGGACTTTCTGCATATTCAAATTCTTATTTATTCTTTTATTTCACTCTGAAAGCAATGCCTTTTTTTTAACCACTGTTAACACTTCAGCACCTAAGTGAGATCCTGTCTCTATGGCATGATACAGGCACACAACTTGGATGATTAAAGTCAAGGCCAAGAATGGATAGCAGCTTTGAATTAGACAAATGCTAAAATTCACACATATTTTGGAAAAGTGAGAAGGGTGACAGAAATCACACAGACAGTACACCAATTTAGAGATAATTGTTCCTTCTGAGCTTAAGTTTATACAGTAAAATCTTTCATGTCAAATCAAAAATACAGTAAAATATTTCATGAAAGTTATTTTGAAACCGGATAATTAATAATTTTTATAAGGACAAGTCATGACAAGAAAGGTTCTAGTGATAACAGTTTTTCATCTGTCAATAACCAAAGAAACATCTTTCTGGAAGCTACTGGTCTAGAGCAGTAAAAAATGTATCTTTCCGTGTCTTACAACTTTGTTCATTTTACTTCCCTGTCTTCTGTTGATATTCTCTTTAACTATAGCAATGTAATCTGTATTTAAAAGACAAGCTATTAACTGAACTATTTCTTACTGTTCCACCTGTTCAAGTTAGATTTAATAAACCAAAGTACTTCATTACATGAGATGAAAGGTATGTATTTCCTGACAATAATAAATACAGTTCAAAAGGGCTCTTGTGTTTTCTTTGATGTGGTTTGTGTGTGTTGCTGTTAAACCTTAGGATAAACATCTGTTGTCTGTGTGGATTTTCCTTGATGGTTTGTTGTCAGGTGCACAGATTAGGACTTAATCCTGCTAGCCTCTTCTCAAAGAAATGCCACCAGTGATCAGTGGCTACCCACAAGCCACGATTTTCAGAATGGGGCTCTCTCTGTTTTCGAATAGAGAATGTAAATTGTTTAGTCTGAATAGCTTGTGGCATGCAGTCACTTCATGTATTACTCATATGTAAATGATACTTGACACTAAGCAAACTGTTGCCCTTAATGTAATTGCTCACATCAGAAATGGAAGAAATTTTTGAAAAGACAAAGCTAAAAAAGCGAAAGAGGCACATTGCTTTTTCTCACTCAGTTACCTTTGTTTTATTTTTCAGCAGCAATGCTGATATTATGTAGAAATACAAAGGCATTTCATTAAACATTGTGGCAATGTCTATGTCTGTTCATGAGAAACACATTTTTAGTGTAATACACAATGTAGACATAGAAATCACTTTTATGAAGTATGTTCGGAGCTTATTGCACCCTCAGCTTTTTTGCTGTGGTTTGTATTTCCAGAATCTTGACTTTATCAAAGAAACCCCTGTGTCAGCCTCCTTATGTGTATGTTTATCTTCTCGTGGTTTTGCTATTTGTAAAAAGCTTTTGTTTCTCTAGTCTTAATGAGCATATCTGTCTAAAAAGTTGGTGAGGCTGGAGTACCTTTACAGGAGACTCTCTTGGCTTTATCTGCTCAGTGGAGGTTTACAAATTCTTACTAATGCAAAATTAGGACACTAATTTCTGTTTTCCCCTCACCCTGAGCACTTGAGCGGAGAGAGGGAATGTTATAAATGGGATGAAAAGCTTTAGCATACTCACCCTATAGGGCAGAGGATACGGAAGATCACAGCTGTGTCTACCTCTTGGATCTGGATCTTATTAATGTCATCAAGCAGGGAATCCTCTGTAGCTGTAGGCAGGACTTTTCCTGCTGTTAACAGGCCTCAGAATGAACTGAAGTTCACCAAACTTTCTGCAGCTAAGTAAACTCAGCATTACTCAAAAGTTTTCTCCAGAGCCTAAGACGACAACAAATGGGATAATGTTAGTACAACAACCCCATGGAGCTGTTTGATGTCTGCAAATTGACTGGAGTGTGAAAGTGTATCTCTTGGGGGCTGCCATTCCTCCTGGCCATAACCTGCTCCTCTAAAAGTAAGGCAAAGTTGTGCAAGCTGCAGAGGTATGGAGGGGAGACATGGCTCTCCTCTCTCACTGCCCGCTAACTCTTCTGCTGTCTTAACCATAGCAAACTCTGCCTTTGCTACCTGGCCTGTTCTTGTTATCTTTCATGTGAGATGGACAAATTGGAGACCAGGGAAGAGGAATGCAAAATGCACACATCTATATAAGAAAACAGCCAAGCTAGAGAAAGAGAGGAGGGGTGGGAAAAAGACAAAACAAATCTCACTCTACTCCCCTGGATTTTGAACTATTTCTTTGTTTTATTTGACAGTTAATAAAGAGGGAGCTCCTTTCCATGAAACGTGCTCTTGATAAATCTGATACCTTTCTATTGTAGTGTATTGTACTATTTATAGACAGTCTAAACCTGTCTTCAACAGGTAACATATTATAACAAACTGAACCTGAAATGCTTGGGAAAATGTAGCTTTAATGTCTACAGAGTTTTATGGCCTTCCCATCTGTTATTAGAAGATTTTTTTCAATAATGTGCCATATTTAAGAGCATCATTGTCAATTAGCTCAATCACATTGCTTGCCTAATACCAAATGTTTTCAGAATGTCATCAAATTGCCAGTAAGAATGGATGGTAAGAAATAAATGTTCCTACAATTGCTATTTTTAAAAGTCTTGAACTATAGTAAGAAGTTAAACTAAATACAAGAGATTGGTAACCCCAAGGATATTCTAGGGAGTGTCATCTGAAAGCAATACTTCATTACATGACTGCAACACCAAGACACAAAATAAACTTTGGAAGATCACCATCATAAAGAGGTGGGATTTTTTTCCCCCTCATTGTTGCTATATATATTTTTTGGAAAGCAAATCTGCTTGCCTATATATACTCTGTTTATTGTGAAATATGGAATGGATAATAAGAGACAGTTGGATGCCACACTTCAGTTACGTGAAGATGTCATAAGCATGGAAAAATATTGCCATATATTTTCTTCTAGGTGAAACTGAGGCACACAGATTAACACCATCACAGGATGTTAGCGGTACATTTGGTACTGCAGTTCAAGTTTCTGGCTTTCAGTTCCCTAAAGAAATGTCTCCTCTCTCAGTGAAATCTTGTACAGCAGTGATACTCACAAAAGAAAAAAAAAAAAGAGGAAAAAGGAAGGCGTGAAGGGTGCACTGCAAAGAAAAATTCATCCATATATTTTTACAGCAATTAGCAGATTAAGGAGTATGGCAGCATGAGTCTGAATTACCTACAGCAGAGGGCAAAGACTTTCTATTTTGTCTCATTTAATAATTCTTCATGTAATCTGGAGCCTGTCTTCTAAAGGATCTCACAGAGCTTTTACAAATGAATACTGTATTTAATGTTTTCGAAGGTTTCCTTAACTTTAATGGGATCCTACTTAGAAAGCAAAAGCATCTTTAAAATATATATTGAGACTTATATCCTCTCTAACAGCAGCAGTACATGAAGATTGATGTAGGAAAACAGGCTGGTTAAAATGGCTGTGGGACTAAGCTTACTCCATGAATTTACCAAAGAATGGGTTAAAGCCACACTTTTGTCAAACAGTACAGTGGAATTTGTTGATGAAGAGTTACAATTTATTTGAAAATTAGTCTGTTCACAGAATAGTGCCACCTAGAACCATATTAGGACATCAATTTGTATGGCTGGAGGAAAGAATGTGACCTATCCATCAGTCCTACAGTCCACAGAATCCTCAGTTGGAAGTCTTCCACCTACAGCTGCCTAGATTTAGCTTTAACATGTTTATTAAATGTCAGTGTCAATCTCAAATGGAGGGAGGTGAGTGTCTTTTAATTTCTCCCAGAAAAGTTCTCTGTTTGAAGTCTGATTTAGCAAAAAGATGGTAAAGTGGGAGGAAAAAAAGGTTGGCCTTTGCAATGCAAAAGCCTGTTCAAGGTTTCAGTGGTGGGTTTTGTGGGATGTAGTATTTTGGTACAGACTGGTTTTTGAGGCAGAATTAAACAGGGTTTGGAAATCTGAGTTAAGTTCTGACTTGATATCCCTGAAATCAACCTCAGATACTTCAGTACTTTAGTTAGCTAATTTATAACGTTGTTGAATTTTAAGTGCTCTTGGCCTGTTCTGGATCATGAACTTGGAAGTCTCTTAGCCACTAAGTGAAAATTTTCTCCTGGAACTGAAAGCTTCTTTCCTAGGGGGGCTTACTGGAATTGGAAGCCAGTTTACTACAGTTTTCCAGACATCCCATCTGTAAGAGAAAAAAAAAATGTTTGTAAAGTAAGTTTTTTTGAGGACTATCTTGCACATCTTCTTATTTTAAAAGTAGGGTTTGGCTCATAGAGAAATACTTCACTTGTTTTCGTTGATGTTTTTTGTGTCTAGTTTCTGGTATCTGTTGGAGTGAAAAGGGCAAGAAGGAGTATATCTGCCACCTATCAGAAGATAATCTAACGTGTATTCAGCAGCAGTTTAAAAGTTCTTGTGAAGAGTCTAATTCTGATGTCATTGCAGGCAGAGGAAGTAAGTTTATGTACATATAACTACATGCTGTTGGTTGAGTAGATACTTTGAAAGATGTTTAAATGAATTGTGAGATCTGAATCTCTGTCTTCTAGAATATCTTGGAAAACATTGAATGGCATGTACTCCTAGTTAAAATGAAAAATCCCCAATCAGAAGTGTGAAGAGCAGTAAGTCAAGACGGTCAGAACTGAGTTAATGAATTCAGACTTTTCATTTCACTTCTTTTGGGAAAGTTCCTGATAAATCCCCAGCTTCCATTTATGTTTTTCATAACTGCTCCTTCATAGTCTAGCTAGATGACCAAAGAGATGCTTCTGCTTACTGCATGTTGGTAACGCCTGCTTTGGGACTACTTCAGTTCTTTAGCTTGCTTTGTAGATTTGGTCTGCAGGTTGAGGTAGTTTGGGATCCACACAGCTGCAAAATCAACACTGCTATAGTATCTCATTTGGACAGAGGATGCTGGAAGAAAGAATTAAACTAGTGATGAAAACTGCTAAGAGAGTAGAGGAGAAGGTTGTGAGGATCAAACTGTCTTTCACATTTCCTATGTGAGAAGAGAACAAATACTACTGCAGACTATTTCTTCAGTTATTCTGTGGCCCTAGGGTGTTATCCTTGTGATTTCTTCCAGGGAAGCTTCTTTGGTGACAGTACAGTTTGGAAGAGCACAAATGTGATTAAAAAAGAGCAGAACAAAAGTTGTTCTTATGAAATAACAGTAAAACCAGAAGGCTTGCATTTTCTTCATCTATGCTCAACTTGTTAGACACTAATCACCCCCGATATTCAAAATGAGGGAGTTTTCAGAAGGCATGCTATTTTTGTACCTTTTTTCCTTTTTCTGTGGACAGCTTTCTGCTTGTTCTTAAAATCTTCAAGACAGAAAATGTAAATATGAAAAACAGCAGTCAGGGGATGTTGGTGCTGAATTTACTCAACACCATCACAAGGCAATGAGATGGGCCAGCTTTAAGCCAGAATTTTGAGCCCTTCTTGATTACGTTCTTATTATCTAGCTGAATCTCATGATCCATTCAGCCTTTCTGTAGGCTATCTAGACTGGTTGGGTTGTTTTGGTTAGATTTTTTTTTCAGTTGTTACCTGTATTTTGCTTATTTGTGCTAACTAAAGATGGATGTTGCCCCCATCTTGAAGAAGAACATAAAGGCTTGGATTTACATCCTGGATGATGTCCCTGGAGGCATAGGGCGAATATAATTCTCAGGCAAGATTAAAAAAAATGTTTATGCTTACTAATTCTGGAAGCCAAACTCTAAATGTGGAAATACGGATGGCTAACAAGTACATGTATTATAAATGCTGGTTCCATTTATCACTGCCTTCTATAAATTTGCCATCAGAAAGACCCCTGACATCTCTGAAGGTAAAACATTACACAGGCCAAGTGTTAATAGCCACACTAAGACAAATTCAGCTTGTAGTTCTATCAGCATAAATACAAAGTTATAGCCTTGCCTTTCAGTAGGCCCTGGGGAGGAAAAATGCACATCCACTGAGACTTCAAAATAATTCGAATTGCTGTTGTTGCTCTTCAAACATTAAAGTGAATTATGAAAATGAGGAAACGAGTGCTGGCAAGAGGTCAGCAAGAGGCAAACAGTGTGCAGCCATGTCCGTGCAGCTACCCTGCTTTGCCTCCTTCACTCATGACCTGCAACGCCCTGAACACTAGTCCTGGATCTTTGCGGAAAAGCAGTTACAAGCTGTGCCAAACTGTGTGATGCTTTTGTGCTCTGAATACATGTCCTCCAGGGGCTAGGATGAAACCACCACATTCATTTGCACTTGAGTAAAAACTACATTGTTTTTGCAGTCATTTGGCATAATGTTCAAAAAATATAAGGTCAAATTCAGCTCTAGTGTTGCAACTCAAATGATTTCAATGGCATTTTGCCCACCTACATCAGAGCTGGATTTGGCCCATCATCTGGATCTACTTAGTGAATACTGTGCTAAATGTTCAATGCCTTGCACAGGGTTTTAGTTATGTGCTTACCATTGAATTAAATGGGAATTGTATTCTTAGGCTTTTATCCAAGTTATGAGACCGTAAGACTGTGAAGTGAACTGTATTTTTGTTAAAGTTTGTGCAGCACCAAGCACACTAGAACTTAAATTCCTTTTTAAAAGGAATGTATCGTAAGATTTTGCCTAGATTTGTTAATTATTTGGTATCTGTGAAGTTTTGATGATCCAGGGAGCAACACTGTAAGTCAGAAGCCTTCAGAAATAGATTAATTACATGTCACCATGTGTCCAGCCAGAAGTGATCAAGTGGTTTTGGTCATATTTGTTTTTCATCAAAAATTAAGTTTTCAAATACAGGGTGTTTTTGCAAAAGCATTTCATTTTCTAGGAAAAAACCCTTGACTTCCTGCAAATCTATCAGGACTTTGGAAATGCTTTCATTTTTGATTATCAAAATGCCTTCCTTTGATAGACAACACTCTCACTGGCTCTAGACTACCCAAACCAAGTACTCACTACATGCTCCTCTAAGATCTTTTTGAAAACAGTATGTCGATAGAGTCTTGCTACAAGATTTTTCTTTCCATGTCTAAGACTCTGATTTCTCTAAGCATGAAAGCTTTGTAGAAGGGAAATCAGCAAAAGTTGTAGTTTTTAAGTTTCTTACTTTCCTTCCACACTTGGCTGATATTGTTTCAGATTTGATTAAACCAAATAAAAGCAATGATGTGAAATTACCTAGTTAAGGCACTTAGCTTTAGATTTATCTAGTTTTTGTTTTTGTGTAGTTGCAATTTGTCTGTCTTGTCTAGTTCTAAATTAATCAATGGTGTCCATAAATCTTATCATTTGGTATGCAGTTTCATGATATTGTAGCCTTTTTGAAGCTGTAAGTATACGTGAAATATTTGTGCTGACTCTTTTTCTCCCCTAGCTGGCATCTCAGTAGCTTACAGGGTATGTGAGGAATGAAAGAAAACACAGAGTAGGGGAGGAAGGATGTGGTGAACATGTCAGGCGTGAATTCTGCAGCAATTACACATAGCAAAAGCTGCTTAATCATGGCAAAATGATCCTCCAAGGTCAGTGGGACAACATATGGAAAAGGCCAACTCTATATGAGAAGGTTTCTCAAACCAAAGTAAATGAAGTAGAAATGAAAGTGTATTGTAGCAGTGAATATAGTGGCATTTGAAATTAAAATCTTTGCTCTGTAGGGGAGAGCTGTACTCCTGAGGGACGTATGGTTGAGAATAGTGAGGCTGACCAAGAATTACTTAGTCAGAAACCAGACCAAGGATACTGGGTTCATTGCAGCTTGTTCTCCTGCAATTAACTTTTCTGCATAAGAGCTGTGAAGCTGCTGTGAGTCAGAGATCTAGAGGTTGCCTTGGAAAAGAGAAACAAAAAAGCAGGAAGTAGCAATTGTAGCTACAGTTCTAAACACACGGTATTATATTTTCCAAAATAACACAAAACTTGGGAGATTTTGTCTCGTGCATTATTAGGGGAGGTTTAAACCAGAGCATGTTACTGACAGAAAGTCAGTCTGTAGGATTTTATGGTGTATCACCAAATGATAAGAGAAACTAAATAATGAGCTGATTAGACTTCCTTTACAGCAATATTTTTTAAAGTGTGACAGAAACTAGAGGATATATTCTGACCCTGGTCCCTACTGCACAGGTAGTTCAAGACAGTTAACAGCTTTCTTCTGTGGGAGACAATGTAAAACACTGGGAGCAAAATATGTAATGTATTTTGCTTCTGGCTATAATTAAAGTCAGGAAAAACTCACTGTGAAACACTCTCTGGATTCTCCAGTGAGCAGAAAGTGATCTAACCCAAATTTTTAGGAATGGAAGATATTCTCAACTATGTATATTATTTCAGCTCTTTATATGGAATAGAGGAAGGCTATTTGGTAGGAACTGGAAGGACCCTAAAGCTATCCAAATATGTGTTCCCAATTTTGAGTTCACATCTTGACACACAGGAAGACAAAACAAGTTTAAAGTAATGTCATCTGTGGTCCTGCAGCTCCAATTATAGAAGTCACCATTAGAAAGAGCTAGGAAATTTCTTCAAGACCAAGGAAATTCACTGTTTTGGAAGTACAGGGGACTTGTATGCAGTTTGGATAAGTGGGCAATGCTAACATAGTACCAACTAATTGAGTGACTTCTGACAGCAGACTAGCACAAATATATGAATTGGTGAAGAAAGGATTTTTATGAACTAGATTGTATTTAAATTTCCAAATTGATTCTAGTCACTTGCAGCTTCTGTATGGGATATTACTTTTATGCAATGCTGAAAGTTGCTGTGGGATTTGCACTTGAATAAATTGAGCTTGATTGGTGTGGAGTTCGGCGGCTGCAAATTAAGTGCTTGAAGTCTTAGTGAAGTCTCTAAATACTAGAACATAAAAACAGCATTTGTTGTCTTTACCAGTGTTTTATTATCCATTACTTTCCCAGAGCTTATTTTTCCACTTTTGCTTCCTGTGCCTTAACAAAAAGGCACTGATAATTCTAGGTAAGTTGTTGCAGTCTTGCTATATGTATGCCTTCAGTGTACTACTTCTGAATATAAGGCAGTTCTGGGCTGCAATTAAAGACAGCAGAAGCCCAAAAGAAATAAAAATAATTATGTGTCCATCCAGGGAGCAGAAAATGCTTGGCTTTTGATTAGAAAAAGTAGCCAGGAAAAGAATTCCAAACTTAGTCCCTTTTGGAGAGACTGTAACCCAGTAATTAAGAAACTAAATGGTTTATTCTTGTTGATTCCAAAACCAAAAGCTTATTCCTTTTTGGAGGACCTGGTACAGAGATTAAGAAACATCCCAGAGGGATGAAAAGGGAATTTGGAACTATCCTAGCAAGTTTTATGCCTAATAGAACATAACTTGTGGAGGAGAAATTGCTCAGGACTTGAGAGATCTCCATGCAGCTGACAGGTCTGGCTAAAAGTTGCTGATAATCTCAATCAAAGAGTGAGCAATGCTCTGGCATAAATTTAGCAGAAATCTAAGAAAATCTAGTCAGAAGACATGCGATTTTGAATTTAGGAGTTTGTACAAAAAAACCCAAGCAACTTCTGTAGATAATTTTCTTCAAATGAAAGGGAACGGTGGTAGAAAATAATCTGTAATCAGAAGTCTAGGTATCAAAATCTAGCAGTTTTTACAGTCATCTTTCATATTATGTCTTTTTTTTTTTTTTTTTTTTTTTTTTCTGTTCCAGTTGGTTAGAAGGAGAATAAAATCTGCGTTTGCTTGTGGGATGTTTGCTTGTAACATCTCAATGAACAATTTCAGTTCAAAAAGCAAGCACTATAGTATGGATCTGTAATAGTAGAGCAGTTAGAGGTTTCTGGTATGATTGTGTAGATATATTGATAAGGACTTATAAACATACTTCTGAGTTTATAGATATATACTGCTGGAGAAGTATAAAGCTGTCGCTCTATAATCACTGATTTGCACTCAACAGCTGTTTAAATTAAACACCACTACCGTTTTGAGCACTTGGTAATGGAGGCCCACGTATACTTTTTTCAGATACGTTCTTAATATATAAAGCATAATGTACTATTCCATATTGCCCCCCCAAAATGCCTCTAAGAAGGACAGAAAGCACAATGCGCAATGCACAATGCAGTGATAACTGGGAGTATAAACCCACAGGAACTTTTCCACTAAGTACACAGTGGAGTTATACACATTATGACCCACAGGGTTGCATTTTCAGAAATCACTTTCACCTTTTGGGAAAAATTTGTTACTGAAATTTTTAGATACTTAATTTGCTATACAAAATTATTGTGTATTCCCATTCAGACTCAGCTGCCTTACAAAGGTTATTGTACCCTTAAGACTATAGAAAGCATCTCAACTCTCTCCTCCAAGCAAGATGCCTTGCTGTGGCCCTGCTCCCATGTGCTGATCCTGAAAAGTAGGTTCCAGTGCTAGTTGTATTATTGCAGCAAAAGCTGCAAATCACACAAGCTGCCAACATGTAACATCTGCAGCACATAGCTATGACATAGTAGGTATCAGCTGGAACTGCTTTTTAGAAGTGCTTCACAGAATCACAGAATCACAGAATCATTATGGTTGGAAAGGACCTCCAGGGTTATCAAGTCCAACCTTCTCCTAGCATCTTAGGTAAACTATCTCCTTCAACTTAGGTAAACTATCACCATTGTTTGGAGAACTCTTCAAGCTCTGCTCAGCAAACCAGTTTGGAAACCTCTGATCCAAAATCTTTGCTCATGGTAAGGTTTTAATAGTTACCAGCCCATACCGAAGAACAGCTTCCAGGTCCATCTAGAGTTACATTGTTGGATGATTCTGTGTATGAAAGACATACTGAAAGCAAGAATAGCGCATGTCATTAACAGACCCATTCATATCAGTACTGTAATACATATGCTTTCTTGAATAATTATTTAATTACTTAGTTTTATTAAGATAGTTCCAAAACCACTGTGGTGTGTAACTAATGGTACAAGCTTGTAAATGAGGAGTAGTTAAAGGATATATTCTAAGAAGTACTACAGTAATTGATTCATAACTTTAAAAATTTGGAATGTACTGCTACGCTAACACCTACGTTTTGTGGTCATAAGCACAATTCTTCTTCTAAGTATGTCTTCTACCAACTGGTATGTGTTATAACGTAAACACATAGTTATTTTCCTTTTTTATGGCCTGAAATTGAATTAGCCTTTTTGCTTCCCATTGTGGCAGGAACATAGAGAAAGTCCTGCTCCTTCCTGTGGAGCGAGATTTCAAAGCTATCACTTGACATTTCTTAAAATTGCTCTCTCTGTTCCAAAGCAACTTAATTTACAGCTTTCTATATTTACAGTGTTTCATAAAAAGAAACTGTGTTTGGCTTTGTTGAATAAAAGCTGAACAGCTTGAATTGAGATATCTTCAAAGTAACAAGAATATTGTGCAAATACTTCAGAAAATCAAATAAAATAATCATAATCAAATGTTGCTCAACTCTGTTTGGATCCTACAAGCTAAACTCTGATCAGACTGTACAAGCAAAATGCTGCAAAAGCTAGCATGGGTTTACTGGTGTTCTCTCTTCTGGGCCAAAAGCTTAGAGATTTGGATTCCAATTAGAATAATTCCAAGAGCTTTGTGAACAAATTTAATCAAGTCTGCTTTTGATGCTACTTTTTTTTAAAAAAAAAAAAAACAAAAAACAACAAACAAGGCTTTCATGTCTTAGACTTGGAAATGTTGAATTGCCTTGTAAGCATCCATGCCTATGATTGCTAAGCTTTGTGCTGCTACTTTATTTTAGGCAGACATCCTCAGTCAGTTTTATTCTTCACAATGCACTGTTTCTTACCATTAAGAATCTCTGCCTCTTTAGAAAAATACAGGGAAAAGAGAAGATCCGTATCCCTACTGAAAACTTATTTACAGGTATCAGAATATTTTGGTATTGGTATTTCTGCTGCAAACTCTATATTGTCAGAAAAAGTCTCACTTTTAGAGTGTGTTTCTTGGAGAATACCATGTGTTTGCTACTTCTGTATTCCCTTTCTGAGGTGGATGTGTTATCTTCAATCATCTTTTCTCATCTTTGCTTTGTCTGTGGACTATGATGGTTTTGTGCATGGAGGATACATGATACAGGAGGAAACTTTTTTTTTCACATCATTGTTCTTCTTTCTTGCTCTAAAGGAGCAAGGGCAGTAAGAGTGGTCTTGGCCCTTCCACTAATGCTTCAAAATCTATAGAACTGAGAGATGGACTCTGATATCTGTTCATGAGGATAACCACTTGCACTCTGCAGCCTCCTTCCCCAAAATGGCTTAGTGCTTTCTTCTCTTTGAAGAGCAGTTCAGACTATACTACTGAATACAACATGAAGAGAAGATAGCAGGTTATTTTGATAGCTCTTATTCTAGTCTTTATTATTCTGTACAGGAATTCCAACATGGAGAGCATTGTTTTATTTTGGAAGCATTCTATATTTTTGTTGTTTATTGGCACTTTAGTCTTGTATATTTAATATGATAAATTTTAATAAGGATTTAGTTCCAATAACTACTTTGACTATTTGATAAAGGATAAGGTAAAGAGGATAATTTCCTTTAAGTGGTCTTAACAGACTCAGAATTTATATTAATTTTTAATCTCAGAAATGATTCTTTGTGGTGCTAGCTAGAAAAGCCATAGAATTATAGGATGTATTTAAAATTTCATGTTTTTATCTGGTGTTATAGGGGAAGGAAAAACTTGCAAAATGGTGAGATCGAAAAAGATGTCTGCGAGCTACTACTAGTTAGAATGCTGTATAATATGAAACCCTCTTAACATTATGGGAATGGAGCATAAAGTATCCTTAATTACTAAACTTGGTGTTTTTCTAATTCCATAGTTTAAGGTCAAAGTTGGGGTTCACATGTGAATCTTACAATGGCTTCCTCTCCAGTGGGCCACACTACCCATGGGTGGAGATCTCACATTAGGTGAAGTTCAGACACAGTTAAACCCACTGGAGTCCTGATCACCTCTTGGGTGTAATGGTACCTGTAAACCAGTAATGTGTTTTTTGTATCTTTTTCAGGTCTTGACTGTGCGTGTATTAGAGTTTAGAGCTGCAGAAAACTAGTAGGATCTTATGACAATATGGTGACATTGCCTTTGGGACTGGTCGTTGCACAAACTGCCTTAGTTTCCTAATTCTACACTTCTGCTTGAGATGACTGATGGTCCTTCCCATTCAGTTTTCACCATTTTTGGTCTCTGCTCTTGGTCAGCTCAAAAAGAATGCAGATGAAGATGGGATTCTAAATAGTTGCTGTTGGAAAGATAGCTTTCATGTCTGTCCTAAGAAGAAAGAGCATGGAATATGCAGATAGGAGATGTTTCTCTTCTCTGTAAGTCCTGCATAAACAAAATTATGCCTTTCTTGGTTCCTTGACTCCTGTGGGGCTACTCATTTGAGTTAGAAAAGTAGAATTTTGCCCATATGAAATTTGACTCTAAGTGATCTCCTGATTTAAACTTATTATAGTCCATCTGAGTGTATTTACAGTTAAAACTAATTCTTTGCAGGTTCTTTAAACTACATTATGTAATGTGTGTTTTACTTTTATTGCTCTTCCTGAAGCTCTTATGTTCCTGTTAATGCTGTTCTGAAAATAAAACATCTATGTAACAAGACTCTCATATTTTACATTTTTGGGACAGTTTCAAATGTAAAAAGCATGGCAAGGTGAACTGCATAATGGAATGAAGGAGGTAGACCTTCCTCATTGTCCTCATGGGAAAATAATAATCACGAAGCCTAATCTGAAACCAGTGGAACTGACCTTGGAAAGAGAAGGGGAATCTTTTCCACTGGCTGTAGATCCATTGTGTTCTATACTTGAATGGTTTGAAAGCTGATTGCTTTCATCAGCATCACTTTTCATTGCTTATTGAAATCTCAACATCATCTATGTTATAAATTCACATGTGGGGACGTAAAGTTTCTTTTGGTATGCCACTAAAGAAATTTCTGAGAAAACACATAATAGTTGGAACAGTGTGCCCTGGAGAAAGAGATCTGACATCCTTGGAGTTTCTCAGGGGATTGATTGAGTGAATTTGAGCTAGGACCCTAGGAAATGCATCGATAATGATATACAGTCAAACTCCAGGAACCAATTGAATTTTACATAAGATTATTGTGAACTGCCAAAATGAATCAGGGAAATGGCCATCCAGTCTTCTATATTTATATCTGTTATTGGCCATTTCTTCATAGAAAGAGAAATAAATGGGGAGTTTGTGCCTGATTTTTAGGGGTCAGTGCTAAGGAAAAAGGAAATGAAAAAGAACAGAATAAGACAACAACAGCTTGCAGGCATACACACAAGCTTTCTACATAGTCAGGAGAACTTACAATTTCCTAGTTAATTTTTTGGCTACTTGCAGGAAGACAGAACATGTTTTGATATTTGAAGTAATATACAACTTCTATTAAACCATTGCAATAATCAGAGAACATGAAAAGGCCTAAAACTGTCTCTTTTTTGTTGACGAAAAAATGATTATTAGATCATCTTAGAGATATTTTTTTAATTTCTGTTGTTAATGATAGATCTCTCCAGGTATAACCAATACAGAGCTGTTACAACACAGACTTTATTCAAAACCTACTTGTGAGAATTTTATGTAGGTTTGTTCCTTCATTTAACCACAGAGAATGAGCTGTTGCAGATCCTCACAAAAAATTTTTGGTTCTCCGCATCCAGCTGCTGCAGTCTGTATTTCAGGTTCTCAAGGACATATCTTTGGTGGGTTTTTGTTGTGGTTTTTTTTTTTTTTTTTTTTTTTTTCCTTACTTTTTAAATTTAGAGACTATAACTGAACATAATAATTACTAAATACTATAGCTTAATTATGTGTAAAACTGAAACTGTCATGTGACTGAGTCTTTGCAAGTGGAAAGAAAATGTGTTTGTCACCAAAATGTCACTTCTCAGGCTTCACTGGGTTGCTTCTCACAATGTCAATCAAGTCCAGAGTCTTCTGTAATCATTATACAGTGCCTCTGAGCTCAGACAAATAGTTAGGTCCTACTGATTATTGAAGTCCTGAGAAGAATATTCCTCATCCACAGTATAAGAACACACACTCTTTTATTAAAAATAATCTCTCTCTGCTATGTTTTTTTAATGTCCTCTGCCACTTACGAATTTGGAATGATAGGCCTAAAGGAATATCCATAGGAATCTAGAGCCTAGGAATTAAATTCAAAGTCCTTTTGAATTCTATCTTATCTCCCGGCCCAGAGTAAAAACTGATTATTCTGTTTTTTCAAAATCACTGTATCGGCTTACAGTTCATCCTTTCTTTCTTTAGGATTGCTCTTCCTGGACATATTGTATTCTGGTTGTGTATGTGAATGACAAAGTGAAGGTAAGACAATAGCATACATTTGACACTCTGGTTTAATTTTAATAGTCCTAGATGGGTCCAGTGACAATTAAGCCATGGCCATGCAGAAACAGTTGAAGTATATAGATTGCTGAGTAAATGCTTTGATTAGCATATGCTGAATTTTACATCACTGCTTCTGCTGTCTGAATATATATAAAAATTATATCCCAAAGTCTATTAAAATTTTTGAATCTATTTCCTTTTGTCAGCATGAACATTTGGTTAGCCCTTTTTATTGCCTACAGCAAATATACTAATTGACTTAAAGTAAATTAAGATGTATAGAAGTTCTTTTTTTATATATAGATACTGTAACATTACAGTGGACAACTCCTGCCTTCCTGCTGCCGGTAAAGGACATCAAATTTAGCAGTGCTTTGTCTGAATAAAGGTTAAGCAAAGTTTACTAGAAGCACTGCCAAGTAGATTATGTGCAATTTTTGTTTTCTTCTATATAGTACAGTTTGAGTATAGCTTTCTATTCCATGCCTTTAAAAAGATAAAGTTCAAAGAAGAGAGTACACAGATCTCAATCTCTATTAAAAATAAAGGACTATGAGTAAATAGTTTCTCAGGGACATCTTGGACCAAAAATTTTCAAATTACATTAAAAACTTCAAATATAAATTAGTCTCTATACAGAGAAGGAGTTACTATAGTGACACTGCAGCACAGAGTTCCTATTTATCCTCTGAACACAGAGTATGTACCTGGATACACCTGCTTGAGAAGCCTGCACAAGAAGACCACAAACAAGTGAATAAATTTGAGATGCCTCATGCAATACATGCTAGCGCTTTTTGTTGTAAAACTAAAGGAAATCTGAGTCATTGCAATCTTAGAATGTAATGCCAGACAAATGAGAACCAGACCACAAACAATGAAGCCAAGTACATCATTATAGGTTGAGTAATGAACGACTTACATAAACTATGGCTGAAACTTAGGATTTAGCAAAAGACCATCAGCCTTAATTGCATCAAGGACAATTAAAAGCTCATTAGTCTGCAAGTTGCCCATCAGGAATAAGAATCTCATCAATCTAAGTCATAAATATTTAAGGATGCCAATTTTTCTTTTGGATTTAACTATTTTCCTTTATCTTACCTTTCTTCCTATGTTATGAATTGCCTTTCATTTATCAATCTCTTCCCCAAAATGGGGAAATAACTGCACTTTGTCTTCACCTAGTCTCCCTTCCAGCAAGACTTTTCAGCCCAGGATCTTTAATGAAATCCTCTGTCTCTCTGAAGACCTTTCCTGTTTTACTAACAATGCTCTCTCACAAGCTCAGTGTTAGGTTCCTCCTTTTCTGATCCATTAGTTCCACATAACAATAATCCAGGTTATCTTAACACTCTCTTGAAAAAAAAAGTGTTATTGGTATCTGTAAGGCCCATAGGACTTGTAATAACTTTTTTTTCTACTCTTCATTTAGATAAAACCCACTTTTTTTTTCTACTCTTCAAAAAGATAAAAACCACTTATCAACCAGCTCCTGTTAATGCTAGCTAACATCAGTATTAGGTGTTTGCTGTTTGCACTGGATGAAGTCATTCACTAAGAAGCATCATTTATACGATGCACACCCACATGATGAAATAAACCACAGATTATCAAAGACTTGAAGGGTTTTAGAAGACTCTGGATATGACTGTGAAGAGAGGAGGCATCGAACTGAGAACAAAACTTAAGTCCTGCAAGACAATGTCGTAACATCTCCAGTGTGTTGTCACACGGCCACATTAAGAAACTCTCACTTCTCCTTAAGTTGCCTCAAAGACCATGGAAATTCTCTGGTGGCAGGAGGTAGCCAGCACTGGAGTCCTGCTAAGAACAATGCATCAGGGATTTCTCTAATATACATTTGAAGTGGTTGGCCATGTGATCTAAATGTGTGGAGGCAGACTATCTCAGAGTAAACACTCTTGTGGAAATCAGCTTAAGGGTTATAAAGATTTTCTAGAGATAACCCTAAAAATGTGAAAAGTCCACTAATTTATGAGCTTATGATGCTCCTAACAACAACAACAACAACAAATGACAGCAGATGATTTACAGGAGTGTAAGTACATTTGAAACAACTAGTGTCCAGCTAGCTGAAGAAAACAAGAGCCCTTTTTTTTAAGAAGGAGCTACACTAAATTAAATCTGACAATTGTGTGGTGAAAACATTCCTTAGATTTCATAATCATAGGAGAACTCATCATTAGAAGTAATGTAGAGAGGAATTTGTTTGCTGCGATCATGGGTAATAAGCAGAACAGAACAGTCTCCAAGCAGTAGCTAGTTCAACTTTTTACAGCTCAGGTTTTCCAGTTGCCATTTTAAAGACCTTAAGAAGCAGTAAAAAAAAAAACACCAAACCACGCAGTTCTGAATTGTCCTTCTAACAGAGTTTCTCCTAACAAGCACCACAGCATCCAAGTGGAGGACAAGAGACAGGGATTTGTTGGCATCTGCTGAAGAGATATTTGGTGGTGGTGACATGTTTTTACAGACTCATTGCAGCAACTATTTTTCTCTACTGTTCTTGACACCTGCTTTATCACAGTCTAGCTACTTGATTTCAGATATAAGGAGAGAGTTCAGAACGTGACTTATTCTTAGACATAAAGCAAAAGCTCTCACCTAGTTCAGAGATACTTAAGTCCACCCAGAAGAAAAAGCTGGAGGCTGAAAACCATTTTACTCGAATTAATGGGCTGACATTGAGCTTAGAAGCTAAAAGTGTATATATGTGTATGATTGCCACTGAGATACTTGTGAAGCCATCTTATCTGGTGGTAGCTAAAGCATCAGATGGATATTAATACTAACTCGGCTGAAGAATACTAGAATGAACAACTTATGCTGCTGGTAAGTAGTTCTTGCCAAAGCATATCCTGTATGTCCTGGTAGATTGAAAAAGCTGTTGAATGCTTCTCCTCCAATGAATTTTGACCAACTAGGCATTTGCTCTGCTTCTCCAGCTGGTTCATTATAACATCTAGTACACTATGTTCTTTCTGGGTTCCCACAGAGAGAAGACTTCATACTATTGATTCATCTCACTGGGTTCCAGACAATACAAACTGAAATATTAGAAAGTAGAAAACTAAACATATCAATTTCCTTAAGCTGAGGTAGCAAAGCATTTCATTTTCTACAATGGGTGTTCTTTGAACTACTTGAGCAGCCAGATGTTCTGTTAAATATGACAAAAACAAACTTCGAGTTTAAATTAAAATTCCAACAAGGAATTCATTATGTCAATTCTCATTTCACTCATTTTCCAAAAATTATAGACCTATAAAATTTTCTGGTTTAATTGCCAGTCACTCTTCCAGACATGGATAACACTGAACTGCTTTTCCAATTCCGTTTTAAATGCAATACTGGAAACAAATAACTATGGCAACTTTGTTATTCAATGTCATGAATTTGTCTGGATATTCAGTAATATGTACTTCTGATCCCTTCAAGTGTTCCTTGGCAGTGGAGTGCTGCAAAGAGCTAATGAGAATCAAAACATCTACCAGTATATCACTGTAACTTCAACAGAAACCAAAGGTTTCTGAATTAAAAAAATGAAGCTTGACTGTGCTATCTTAGAACTGAAAATCATAAATATCATTTTGTCCCCAGAATTTTGTTTTGGGTTGTTGGGTGTTTTTAATTGTTGTTGTTTGTTGTTTTAGTTTCTTTTGTTGTTGTTTTTTGTTTAATATTGGCTTACATTATAGGTTGTTCCGATCATTGTGTGTTTGTCTTTTTGGCATACTATAGAGCTTTACAGTCCAGTTCCTAGAAACATAGATAGGTTCTAGATCAGGCACGGTCACAGAATCTTGCTGTCAAATCAGCCAAAGTGCAGAGTCAGAATGTTTACTGGCCTTGTGTTTTGAAGCTAGTTATGGAAAGACAAAATATTTGGTATAAAAGCTATAGGTAACAAGTTAATTCAGCAATATTTTTTGAATGCATCTGGAGTACTGGCTGATTTTATAGTGAAACCACACTTTGTGACTCCTGGCTGCAGGATCTGTGATCTAGATCTACAAAGCTTCAAACTTCATTGTAGCATTCAACAGCAATCAAAACTGCACCTCCAAGTGCCCACTGCCATGTAAAGATTATATATTTGTAGATTTACAAGTGGATTTTGTAATTACATCTCGTTTAACTTAAAAGATTCACAGAGATTTCCAATATTAATCCTAACTTTGTAAGTACAACATAAACATCACCATGTTACAACTATGTAGACATTGTCTACTTTGGAAACAAGACAGTGTTTCCAAAAGCATGCAGGACTAGGTTTTTCAACACTTACCACCACTTATTGTTTAAAATATTTGCCACTCGACAAATTCCAACAGGTGTCCCAAAATGGGAACTAAATTAGTTCTAAAGCCACTTACTGATTCTGAAGGAGTAAATGAGAGACTGGGACTACCTTTTATCATGAAGCTAAAATACCTCATAATTCAGTGATCAGGGAAGCCCTTCTAATGAACTCATACAATCAACCTCAAATTTGCTCATACAAAGCAGGGACATAAGTCAAAGCATTATATATTTTGGAAAGAGCTTCAATGCCTGGAAGACTGGGTATACATCCTGCCTCAGCAACTTTTTGAATCAAAATGTTCTATCTCTGTTTTAGAATTCTGCAATGTGGATTACTCTGTATTTACTCTGATATTGAGCTCAATGAATTTTTTTGGTCTACTTGGGTTGTGATCCTTTTCATACTTGTTCCTCCATTTCGGTTGTGCATTTTTTTCTTCTAATCAGCACCAAAACTATTACTGAAAACTGAAGGAAAATATCTGTTTGGTTTGGGAGCTGTTATGTAGACTTTCATTTTATTTTACTTTTACATTTTGTTTTATTTTGCTATTCTATGCTGTTCTATTCTATTCTATTCTAGTCTAGTCTAGTCTAGTCTAGTCTAGTCTATCTTTTGTCATAGAATTTCCACCTCTCTGTTTTTATTTTCTTTTCATTTAGGGGGCTATAGAACTTCCTATGATTTGCATTCTTCTATAAAGTAGCTTGTAGACTTTTGATATTTCTTGCCTTATCTCTAGAATTTCTTAAATTTTAGCATATTCTAGCCAGTCTTTCACCTCGACTCTTCCTTATAAGCAGATATCCTTTTTCAGCTCTTTATTCACCAGATAACATCTGAATACCAGTTCCTTTAAGTTTATTGTTCTAACTATTTGTAATGCAAACTATCAACAATGTTTTAATTTTTGTTTTAAAAGCATTTCAGGTTTCCTATATAATGCCTTATCTTTTTAGTCCTTTTGACTTCATTAACTAACTCTGAGAGTTTCTTAGTTCACCCACCTGCAATTGAGAGCCTGCACTGGAGATCTGCTTTTGTTTGTCCTTCCATTTAAAGTAAAGCAACTCATGATGACTTGTTCTTTTTTCATGGCCAACAGATGTATGATGGCTTTTACTATTTGCCCAAGGTCTAAAAGACCCTCGCCTCTCAGAGATCCCATAGATTGTCAGGTGAGAGCTATCCCACCCAGGGCTAACTAACTCCAGGTTATTCATAGATCGTGTATCCAGTTATAGTCTCCCACAATGGCATATATATGCAGAAGTATTGGTTTCAAATAAAATTGCCAAGATCTTTTTTTATATCTAATCTTAAGGATTCACAGAGATTTCCAACAATAATCCCAATAAACTTGCACCATCATTCTTCATCAGAGACTGATTTTTTGACTCAATTAGATTTTCTTTTATTTATATTTGTTTTTATTCACAGTGTCTGTCACCACTAGTGTTCATTTTGGCACTTCCATTCTTATATTTATCTGTTCCTCTAAATCCTACACCTATGCTGCTGTTAGACTAGCTGTTTCTTAATTCTACCATCTCTGTTTCATATCCAGAACTAGCAGGTTTTAATCCGATTTTCTCCTAGGCTCCTCATGTTCATGCAATAAATTTTTCAGCTGTTCTTATGAATCACACCTTAAATTTATTGAAAGTAAGTATTCTACACATATTTGCTGTACACAGACTTGGTTCTAGTTTCATTTTAACAAAAGTAGGCCTTTGTCTTTTTCTCCAAATACCAGCAGAGCAAAAAATTATATTTTTTGCTCAGCAAACACAGTAGAAAATAAAATAATGTTCTAGGAGTATAGTCAGGCCAGTGCCAATGATTACAGTAGGAAAAAAATTCAAGTGTTACTCAACATTTTTATTGAAATAAGACAGGACTATTCCTTTTAGTGCTAATTAAAATTAAATCTGGATTGAGAAACAGTGAAATGTTTGTCCCAAGTGAAAAAAAAGCCTTCAAAATTATTCTTATATCTGAAACTGAACTGAACTTTCATTTTTTTGTTTGCAAAATTAAATATAAGTACTAGCCTGTATTTCCTGTTTTACTTCCCTACAGCAGAATCAGAAAGCCTGGAAATGTCAGCTCAGTGGCAGGAGACAAGACCAGAAAGTTCTGCCATGAAGGGGCTGAACGTGAAACCTTGAGTACCTTGCTTTGCTCTGAAGCTGTCAACTTCCAAGGCGGCCGAGACTCACAGGGTTGGAATTTTTATTTACTGGCACTTTCCACAGACTCCACAAAACAATTTGAAAAGTCAGAATTGACCGCTGTCATAATAAGAATTGTGATTTTTTAAAATGGAAATATAAATATCTTTTAAAAAAAGAAAGTTCTGAAAGAAAATTCTAAAACAGCCCTAATAAAAATGGCCTTCAGAAACATCCTCCTTCTGTTGGAAGTCTTAAACCTACATTATGTTTAGAAGCAGTTCAGTCCCATAACTTTGGGCCATGGCTTAGGAATAAGGACTACTGAACTTGCATCTGTTGAAAGTTTTGATTCTGATAAGTGCCTAAAAGTGTTTTCTGATTCTGAAATCTCTCTTAGCTATTAACTTCAGAGGAAAATGCCTGCAGCCGGTGAAAATTCAGGTTGCTCAGTTTATCTACCTTAAATATCACAGTAAATTAGACTTTATTCTAAGAATTTCCAAGGATGGATATCTGAAATAGACTTCTAGATCCATAGGAAAAGGCGTAGATCTGAATGTTCAGCAGAGGTGCCAGCGCAGGAAAAGGTTAGTTAAAATTTTGTTGCTGGAATAATGTATGATATTCTGGCTCCAAACTGTGGTACAGTGGTCAAAAGCAGTAGTGCTATGACCTGAATCAATATTGTCTAGCTGTGCATGAAATTATTAGATAGTT
This sequence comes from Eurystomus glaucurus suahelicus, assembly GCA_032159205.1. NCBI lineage: Eukaryota > Metazoa > Chordata > Aves > Coraciiformes > Coraciidae > Eurystomus > Eurystomus glaucurus. The sequence goes on along the minus strand of JAVFHW010079479.1, from coordinate 33,496 downwards.
TAAAAAGTGATTGTGAAATCCTGACCACTGACAACATCTCTCTGGAAGATTTAAATATGGCTTAATAGCTGCAGTTTTATGATTAATATCATATCAATAATTAAAATATTCATTGTAAGAAATAAAATTACAATTGTTTAAAAATATTACCATGGTATTTACCTAGATACTAGGCTACCATTCACTCCTTAGTTGCCAAATAATAGTGTGGTGAAAAACAATTTACAGAATATTTTCAATATTTAAAAAAAAAGTTAGACAGATTTCTGGAAAACCACTTCTGTTCTTAACAACAGTGAATACAATAATATTTTAATGTATATGTATTTTTATCAGATGTTATTTTAATATATTAAATAACATATTTTAACATATGTGTTTTTAGTGACACTGAATAAATGTAGCAAAGAATAAAAAATGAAGTTCGGACTTTTCCAGGAAGGATCATATTATAAGTAGGAATTCTTAGTGATGCTGAGAGGGCAGCCTGTAAATATGTGTGAAATAGCACACATTTGTTCATTTTCTAAAAAAATAATTACCAAATGAAAAATTTTATATTATATACAATTTTCACAATGATAATTTTAGAATTTATTATATGTTTTTGTAAAATGCATCTAACATTACCTTTTATGACATAAATCAGTAAGATATTTATAAACATGACTATTTTTTAAATTATATTTTTAAATATAACATTAAAATATATTAATTTCCCATAATTCTGTTAATATGCAGTTCTTGTAGACATGCACAAAACATATCTAACAGACCAGGTGCAAAAGATTTGCCTACACTGTTACATACTCTCTTTCAATTCCTCAAAACCTTCTAATGGAGAACTTAATAGGGATAGAGCTTGCCACCCCCAGCAGTCAATGAGGAGTGAAAAACACCATACCACCACTTGCATCTGATTGATTATGTCTTTGAGACCAGGCAGATAGCTTCAGCAACTGCACTGACCACACACCCCAAACATGTGGGTTGCAGATTTTGTAAGATATATTCAAAAAAAAGGGCTGCAGTAGCTCAGCTGATGCTCATGGAAGAAACAGATAGAGTGACTCCTCTTCAGCAGGGTGGGTCTCAAGTTGGATGACTGGCAAGGATCTGCATCTCAGAAAGAAAGCTGAGGACAGGGCATTGATGTCCTTTTCCCCACTTACTGAGTGGGACAGGGCACAGTGAAGGCTTTTCTGAGGAACAGCTTATGCTGCAAGTACAGGTCATCCACCATGGGCTGCATTCAGCCCCTGAGGAGCTGTCATTCATAAATTACAGGAAAGAGCCTTTCCAGAAATGAATATGTGTTCCTGCAACCACGTTTTACATTAATTTGTTAAAATCTACCCCGAAAAAGCTAAATGATACCCTTCTTATTTGTTGTTGGTCCTGCTTCTGCTCTTTAGGGACTACTGATCTAACTTGATATTATTCATTTACCGAGGCCAGCCATCATAGCAATATGTGTCTTTGCCATTTAAGCCAAACATAATGTGAGACTATGAACTGAAAAACTCCAACTCTATCAACAGGTTGGACAAATGAGTGATTAGTTTGCTGAAAGCCACTCTGGCCAGGAATGATGAACCCTGTGGTGAATCTGATATTGGTTTGGGCAGTTTTATTTCCTTCACAGTCATAACAGGTTAGGACAATGTATTAAGCAGGAGTTAAAAAGGATTAATCTGTTCCTCGACAGGCATTCCTATGCATTTAGTTAGACTTAGATTCAGGGTTTTGGCATAAACAAATGAAAAAGCAAGTGCAGAAAAATTCGGGTTAATGACTGAGTTCTCTGGGGTAATCATCCAGCAGTTAGAAGATATGCCAGGTTTAGCAATGGGCCATAATTCTGCAAACAGGATACTTTAACATAAGCTTTGTGATATCAGGTTTTCCTGTTTATTAAGGTTCTGGTCTTCAGGTAACTCAAATAATTGTACTTGAGACAATTGCTTATGATGAGCCAATTCTGTTGAAATAAAGACCTTTTGAAATTTCTCCTTGCTTTATCTAGGGATTTCTGTTGTAAAAATGGGTTATGATATGACTTTAGAAGAACTTGGTATATGAGGAGCCTTAAAGGCAAATTTTTTCTTTCTTTCTTTTTTTTTTTTTTTTTTTTTTGGTCAAAGTAACCATTGGTGAAGGTATTCTGGCAGTTATGAATATTCACAGTATGTCCAGGATAACCAGTTGCGTTATCTTACATTATACATTTTGCTCAGTGATAAAAGCTGTTTTTGGGGACAAAAACTTGGAACTGCCCTAATTCTTTGTTTTCACATGTTTATTGCTTAAAATGTGATGAAATATCCCATGTTAGCATCTCAGCCAAAGGAAATCTAAAGGAGTTTTATCACTTTTCTGTTCAGATATAAAAGGGAGGGGACAAACACTCCCATTAAAAAAATTTTACTTTTAGTGGAGTGTTAACTCCTTTGCTAGATAAATTAAAATACTAAATGCTTAAAGATTACAAACCTATTTGAGTATCTGATCCCAGCTCCTTTGTGATTACAGGAATTGAAAACTTCCATTTCATGTCACCCTGCTTGACATTGCTGGTGTCTGAATTTTCTGGGGTAGTGTAACAGAGCAATTGAAACAAATCTGAAAAACCATCCCAAATGTCACGGATATCCAAGAAAGGTAAAAGCTGAAAATGAAAAACACTATCCCCCCTAGCCACAGTAAAGGGCTCTTATTAAACCATCTCTTTCTAACTGGAGTATATCTGTGACAGTGTCAGTGAGCATTTGCTGGACTGACCCTAGAGAAAGGACTTTGTGATGTTCTAGACCCTACCCTTTTCCCTGACTCCTGAAATTTAGAGCTTTACTCTAAGGCTGTGGCTGAAACAATTTAACACTTTCTTCTTCTGTCCTCAGCTTGGATGTTTCTCCTTCTACTGTTTGTGCTAAACCTTACATATATGGACCAACTCCAAAACCATCAGTAAGTCTGTATCTGCAGCACAGATTAATATACTGCAGGAAGTGTAATTTTAATTTCCTGATTTATCATTGTTCTGTATTTAATGTTTGATATTCTAGTTATGTGATGTAAGTTATTTGTGTCATATCCGGAGTCCACTAAAAATTAGTCATTAGAATTGACAGTTTCTCTGCAAGATCCCATTACTTTAATGGTCTTCTGCTTCTATTGTTAATTTTATTCCTGGAGTAGATGCAAAAATCTATTGATGGAGAACCGAGTGTGAAGCTGGGGCCTTAAGATCCCCTGTCTCTGTGGGGAAAAACAAAAAAAAAAGAGAAAGTTCTGATTAAAAAATGTTTAAACATTTTATGACATAAAATGGTCTAACAAGGGCATACTTTAAAGAAAAAAATTGGAGTCTTGGACTCTCACCAATTTTTACTGGAGAGGGAGTCTAGCATAGAGTATGTTTCCAAAACACTGGCACTTGAAGGGAGCCTTGAAACAATTGTATATCTAAAATACTCCCTTTCCTTCCATTTGCTGTTTTGCTGAACAAGCTAGTTTTAACTTTTCAAGACTTTTCAGAAAACAGCACAGAGAATGCAATCTCATTAGTATTGTACAGAAAGCCATGATAAGTAGGTGTTAATGGCTTCCAACCAGTTTTCAAAGGTGATTAAAATACAGATTCTTCCTATATGTCTGTTACAAATAGACTTAACCCACCAGAGGAGCAAGGTGAATCAGGCCATGTTGAAAAGCTACACAATGACTCATACCACAGCTAACTAGTTGAAAGAATGGAGTTGGGCATGTCTACATTGTGGTGATTACTCTCTCTGCTGTGGTAATACTGCAGACAATGTTATAAGTATATATTAAAAATAATAGGAAAAGATCCCACAAAAATAGAATTCATACTACAGTGGATAACCTAATAAGCAAGACTGGTTAGCAATAGGGCACTCTTGGTAGAGACTTCCCTCCCACCAGACAAAACAGTGCTGGCAGGAGCAGAGACACCTTGGCTCACCACCCTAGGAAGGGTGTGTATCCTTCCCAGAGGTGTTTGTCTAATCTGCTCCTGCAACCTGGTGCTGGAGGCTGCAGGAGACATGTTCTGTTAGTGTCTGTACTCTGAGAAAGCACTTACTGATGTGTAATCTGGAATTCCTTGACATAGTTTTACTCTGTTGCTCATTTTGGCCACCAGAGACCTTCTGTGTTTTCCTTCTCCATCACATTTTATGTAAATCCTATTTTGCTATACACTAGCACACTCTTGATTTGTAACCAGAAGTTACTTGCATATTGCCTAATTAGCTAAATGATCGGTCTTAAATGGATCATAGTGAAGTTATCAGCTATATATTTTTTATAGAAAGGGTAAGCTGTAGCGAACTTTAGGGACTTTGGGCAGCTGTCCCATGTGCAACTATGGAGAAACCTCTGGGCTTCCTGGTGCAGTCTCATCCATGGACTCCTCATCCATCTCTTCCCAACCCCACTTCTGGGCACCACCTTGCAAAACATGTGCCCAAGGACTAGGCCCTCACAGGCTTAAGAACAAATAATATTCATACAGGTAAAAGGAGGCAGAGCAAATAACCAGAAAAACCACACTGTCAGAACAACAGCACCTAATACACATCACTGTTTCAATGAGTTGTTGCAAAAACCTCTTCAAGGTGTAAAGGTCTGCATGGTCTCTTCTCTGATGACTCGCTTTTTTGGACCAAAGTCATACAGTATCAGCTACTGACAGTGGGAAACTCTAAACAGAAGTTACCTTAAGCTTTCATTTTAAGTGTTGTGCTTTAAAATAGGAATAAAATAAATACTTGCAGATTTAGAAGCATTTTAGTTTTTCTTTTGAGTTTAGTATTTTGGGAGTCTTGCTAGAACATACAGAAAAAAAAATATATGCAAGAAGCATACAGTGTAGTAAATACACTATATGCAAGAAGCATATAATATATACAACAGGAAAATATTTTCTTCACCGAAATAATATGAAATCTTGTTTAAAATCTCAGCAGTTCTGAGTGCTGAGGTCTGCAAAGCCACTGTTAGGAAACTTCATTGTGTGTAACCAGTGCTTATCCACTGAGTTACAAAGACTCTGGCAGGCATGATGTTGTGCCAGTTCAGCCATCATCATTTTATGCTGTTATCAGTTGCCTGATCACACAGGCCAACACTGAACTCAGCAACATCCCCTCAGAATTCTTCTTACAAATGGTCCTGCCATAGGTTCCTGTGAGCCCAGCTCCTCCACTGCCCACTGTGGTGCCACTATTGTCTGCTGGACACAACAGAGATGGCTCCCTCAGTGGCCCTTCACATGGAAGGTCACCACCAAGGGAACCCAGCAAGATATGACCAACAGAAGCCACACACAAAGTAATTGGTTCCTGGTTAAAATAGCCCTGGCCTTGCCCACGACCCCAACCACAACCACCTGGGAGAGGGTGGGGCCACAGAGACACAGGTGGGCCAGGTTCTGTCTCTGGAACATGAAGCCAGTGGGGGAAACAACACATACAGTTAGGCTGTAATTTATCCATAGGTCAACTGTAATTCAGGGCCCATGCCTCAGCCCCCAGCACTTCACATGACCACAGAAGTATTTTGTATGGCTTAACAATTTAGGAATAGAACCCCCTGAAAATATCTGCAGAGTGAATTTACAGGAAATAATAATGAAGTTTTGATTTGTATCACAATGATGTGTTGGTCTGAAAAATGCAAAAGAACAAGCTGACAGGTTGTCCAAGGGCCTTTCAGTTTTTGTTGTGATCAGAGAATGAAATTATCTGATTAGAACAGAAATGAGTAAGAAGAGAAAAAGAATACAAGGTGTTCCTGATTTTTACATAAAATATAGCAGTCCCCCTAGAGGTCGCTGAGGTCTTTTTTGTACAGTGAGACAAGATTTGTGTGTTCTGTGTGCCTGTGTACACAGCTGCATTGCTGTGGTCTTCTGCAGAAAGATTTTTGCAGGGATTTTTCCTTGTGGCTACTGGACAAATGTGCATCTGTGCTGAGCACTCTACTGTACATAAGTCCTGTTTTCAGCAGACCATGTCTGGAGCACATGTAGAGGTATAATAAGACATCCTGCTATTTGGGAATTTGTCTGGGGGCTTTTGGCCTGGAGAGTCTGTGAGCACTTGGGTGCTCCTTTCAGAAAAGTACCTCTGGGCATGTCTCACCCCTGGGCATGTCTTACCCCTGTTCTAGACATACTCCTATGTGCTCTTAGCTCCGACAGAGCGAGAAGTGATATAATATGCCAAATAAATAACTATTTTTACTGGAATATTTCCAACTGCTTTTCTCCAGGACCACTTAAAGCTCCAAGTGAATGTTAGCGGTCAACATTTCAAAGTTTTGTGCTATCTCTGATGTTCATAGCCACCTCAAACAGATTTCTTTTATGAAATGTAAGTGGCCAGAACTTTAATTCAAGAATTTCAGAGACAAGCATCTGCAAAGATCTGCAAACTCCTAGTCCACCAGACAACTGGAATGGCCTTGTGCACTTCAGTTCTAGATCAGCAGGATCTAGAAAGGCTTTTGTTTTAAAATGTGGGCTGTGTATACAAAGAAAAGCCCTTGGACCTTCAGATAAATTGTCTGGGAAAATATCTGAATGACCGAATGTTAGAGCAAATACCTCAAATTAAAGACATACTTTGGAACTGGAGAGTCATCAGGTTGTGGTGAATTAAAACCCCATGTTCTAACGGAGAAAACCTGCAGGTGCTATGGAAGATACCTCTTGTTGGTCCAACAAAATAGCTAACAACTCTGGCAGCCAGAATGGCTGAAGCTATATACTTGGTTCCCTATATGATGTACTGGACATTGTGGTGTGAGTGAATCTGGTGTAATTTTAAACACCCATGAGGCCCCTGGAGGCCATCTGGAGTCCAGGTGGGAAAGGACTGGGAAGCTGAAAGATACATTCCCTTCCAATCATCTTCAGTCCCACTCTCTGAGGGAAGCATGATGTGCCAAGGTGGGTGTGATAATACATCTGAGGCCATCACCGCCATCACCATAACCATGCCTTCTCTGAGTGTCTCATAGTTCAAAACTATGTCTGACCCTTTTTTCAGAAATTCTGCAGCTGTTGAAGTGTTAGCTGTGTAGGATACTTTACAGTGTACTTACAGTATACTAGATACACCTTGATTTTGCTTATGTTATCAAAAATATGCTGATTACTCATCTGTACTTATGCTCATGTACACCTATGTTGGCCCTGCTTTAAATCTGACTGCAGACATTTTCAAGATTAGAGCTCTAAACCAAGTCAGAAGTGCACATATCAGAGACTTCAGTTGACCTCTAAAAAAGGTAATGTTATTTTAGAAATAAAGAGAGAACTGGGCTTCACCATGGGAGTTTTCTGCTCTGAGTACCACAAAGGCAGAGCAAACATTCTTGTAAAAAAGATAAACTCCTGGAAAGTATGATCTTGTACTTTAAACGTGACTAAAGGGCTTGTCAAATTGCACTAGTGCTTGTGTAAATCCAGAACAATTCACTGGCAACTGATGTAGTAGTTCTGGTGTAATTTCATGGAAGACAGATCATTATCAGCTGAAATTAACTGCATGCTCTCTTGTTTAAATGTGAGTATCTTAAGCAGAGTTTCTCTCAGTACAGGATACTTTTTGTTAACCTTCTCACTCCTTTTCCACTGCATTGCAACTTTTTCAAAGTAGTTATTTTAGTGGTAAAACTTATAATTGTTGCTTTTCCATCTAAATACACTAGATTTCCCCAAATTTGAAAAAAACCCCAAACCCTCAAACCATTGGAGCTGAGTTATACTAGTATAACAACGTACCTTATGCCATAGTTTCATATCTGAGAAGGACTCAAGTCACATCATTTGATCCAGATGTGGGTCTAAAACATCCTCAATCCAGACTCAGGAAACACTAAAATTTAAGACTGTTTCCACAGTGTTTACTTGGCCAAGTTGTACACATGTGTTATTTTCTATTCCTGGTTTCCTTATTAAATGGAAACCTTAATGTATCATTTTGTTATTTATGGTCTACCATAAAAACTGCAGGATATACAATGTGAAGAGTTAAAACTAAGGAAGTTAAAGCTTAGTGTTTGGCTTTCCTGGCTTTCAGTGCATGTTGCTTTATCCGTGTTAGCTTGCATGTATTTTCCTACGTAAATTTACTTGTTTTATGGAGATTGTAAGAGCTGCAAAGACACTTTTGGCTCTCTGAAAGCTGTTACTCTGTTACCTCCTTGTTCTCTAGAAGTGATTTCATGTGTGTTTAGGGCACATCCCTGACTTGAATTCCGACCAAATGGTTGAATAAACAGTAATTATTCTAATTGACTAGTATGAAACCTGCTATAAGGACAAAGTCAAAGCTGTTATTCAGTTTAAGTCATTACTTGTTTTAAATCTTAGTTTTGATGTTGTAATAGATGGCAAAGGACTTTCAGATGACTTTCCTGTTGTTGTTACACGTATTACTACATCACTGAACTTAGAGAGAGAGGTTTCAGGGCCAGGGCCCTTCGAAACAATGCTATGCGCTCCCTCTGCTGGCAGCCGTCCTCAGATCGCCCTGCCTTTCCTCGGGGACCCCCAGCTCGGGGCTCCCCATCCTTCTTCCCCCTTTCCCCCCTCTTCTCCAGGCACTGGCTCTCACCCCAGCCCCTGGTCGCCCAGGCAGAAGTGAGAAAGGGAAGGCGAAAGAGAAAGAGGGGAGGAAGGAAAGAAGGAGCAAAAGGAGGATGAAGAAAGGAGGAAGAGGAAGGGGAACAGGAGAAGAGGAAGGGAGAGAAAAAGAGAGAGAGAGAAATAGAGAAAAAAGTGACAGAAATAAAAAAGGAAAATAAAGGAAAAAAGAGGAAGGAAGGAAGAGAAAATATTTTTCTCTCTAGTGCAAAGGGAGGTGGAGGGGTGGGAATGAATAGCTGGTGGGAGAAAAGAGGAAGCAAGACTGCTTTTTCTGACAGCAGTTTATGGTTAGATCAGTTTAGTTGTACCATCAGGCTGCATCCTTAGATAAAAACAGGACAGTTTAAGTTTAGCTGCATATTAAACTTACAAAAAGGGTGAAAAGGTACTTGTCAGAAGGAAACTAACAACGTGTAGGGAAAGGCTAATTTCCAGTTACTAGAACAATCACTAGCAGTAATTCATGTATAGATATGAGGTATATCTTGGGGAGTGCTAGAAAAGAACCATATCTTTAGTGTCCATGATTAGAAGTGACTTTTGTGTAACCAAACTGCAAATGAAATGTCTGCTTTAGATATTTAGTTAGTTAATTTATTCATTCCTGTTTTTTTTCCAGCTCCATGTATAACTCCAAAATAAAATGCCATATTATTTATCAAGGAACATCTCCCATTTTGTGATTCTGTTGCATTCCTCTCTCCTAACATTAATACAAGGTGGAGAGAAACAGAACACCCAAAGACAAGGGGGATAGAAACTGCAAGAAAACTTATCCATGAAAAGCATATTTCTACTTCTAAAGTAGATTGGATTTTTTGTAGAATTGCTGTTTATGCTTGACTCTCTTGATAGACCTAACAACATTCTTTAAATAAGGGTGCAGTTCTAACATGCAGACCTAACAAAATTAGTATGCTCTGCCCTCTGCATGACTCTATTCTTGTTTCTTTCCTCGTCACTTTCCTTGTTTTCTCTCCTTTGAATGCAGAGAAACAAGAGATTGACCTTTCCTATCTGTATCCGTTGGCATTTCTTTTCTCCTCTAGCTTACCTTGTTGTTGCCATCTCTTAGCTCCTCTTTTAAGCATCTAGTGGCCGTTTCTCTCTAGGGTTAATTACTAAACTAATATTAAATTTAGCAAGGTGTTTCCAAAGCAGAATGTGGTACATAGCGAAGAAAAAACGAAGGCTAGCAAAATGAAATCAAGTGCTGTGAAAAACAGACATAAATTATAGTACCATTACAATGCTTCTTATGTTATATGGTGATTTATGTTGTTTTTCTGGTTCTGTCCAATGTAATGCAAAACATATTGCTGACAGATACCTATTTTGCTGTTATTTTAAGCAGGTCTAAGGTTTGTGTCCTCTTACAGTTCACAGTTACATTTTGCGCCAGTGCTGCTGGAATGGAAAAGAGATCTTGTGGAGGACAGCTCTATAGTGAAGTTTCCTAGATTTTTTTTTTTTTTTTCTGGGACTCTTCTAAGCTACATACTTTACAGGTATGCCTGGAAATCAACACAGTGATAAAGTACCTGAATGACACACCTGATTAAGGAGCCAGAAGTAAAGGAGTATTAATTCTTCTTGGATAGGATTATCTTAAACTGAAATAAAACCACTGTGACCCTGAATATGACAGCCTAAAGGGAATGAGAGCTTAATGCAGTTGCACATTAAATTAGTAACTTTAATTGATTTACCCTCTATTTTGTAAAAGTCTGTGTTTAGACAAGACCCTTATGATGTTTAGTCCATATATTACTAATACCTACCATTCTCAAGTTTTGTGTTTGTTCTGAATTATTAACTAAGCTGTTACTATTGTTGCACTGGAATGTGATGTCTTGATTCCTTGTTGTGCCAGCTTGTGAAACTATGTAGTAAAAAGAGGAAAGCAGTCAAAATTTTATATCCTAAGACTCTTCTGGCACTTGTCTTTTGCCCAAGCTGACTCATATCAAGTTGACAGCTGTTTTTATTAGTATCCAACAGTTATCACTCAGTTAACAGTGTTCATCTTCCCAAACAAACTTCCCTACAGGCCTGGGTTAGCATGGCTGCAGTGTTCGCTTCTATCCCTATTTTGGAGATGCTGTCCTTACTCAGGTTTATGCAGTAGCCTTGGCAAGCAAAGAAATAGTGTCCTAAACTTAAAACAGACTCTTTCTAACATCTTAAATCTAGTATATTTAGAGGGTTAAGCCCGTGTCTGATCTAAAGTATTACTGTGGATATGTATCAGGATTGGATTACACCCAGGAACAAATAATTTCCTTTAAATCTGAATAAATACGTGTGCACATGTATGTGTGCACACACATACACACATTAAATATACATGAAAAGTGAGATAGGATCTGTTAACTAACTATTTGATGATTACTTTTGCCAAAACTATATGAATGAAAATTGCATTTACTTTATATTAACAATACTTCTGGTGGAGAAAAAGTCTGTGAAGAGTCTCAGAAGAAACAGCTTTGTCCCTCAAAGACCCTACATTACTTCTAGCAAAGTTAAAAGTAATGGGGAACCACCTACCTAACCTTCGTTCAACCACGTTTCAACACTTGCGTATTCGATATTGTTTCCTGTACTCAAAATTTGCAACACATTAAGAGGTTACCTCCTCCATGTAAGCTAAACAATGAGCAATTGTGTACCATATGCTCTAGCCCAAATAAAACAGTTTCTTAGAGGTTACTTTCTAAGAAAACTAGTTTTCTCAGCATTTCCCCTCTGCTCTCAAATCAGTATATATCCAAACCTCTGTGAATGGCTTGGCTTAAGAATGGTTTATTGCAGGTTGGGGGTTTTAGTTTGTTTGTTCCAAATCAGTTTTGAGTAAACTACAGTAAAAAAATGATCTACATGTTTTTTTGCAGTGACATAGTAACACCACAACTTCAGTAATACAGAAAGTTAAATGAGGCTCTAACACTGGATTTTTTTTGGCTAGTACAAGGTACAGAAATGATATGACCAAAGACCTTGTGTATAAATTTACAGATTTAAAGCAATAACTGAGGTAGTGTCTCTGAAGCATTTTGTGCTTCATTGAAGAATATACTTGGACACTTCTCAAAGCCAAAGCTGACTTTCTGTAAGAAGATGCACTCTGCAATATTGTTTGCAAAAGTTACAGCTACATCTGTTTATATGAGACATATGCGTCACTCTGGAAACATACAGGGCTTTAAAGGAAGATACGAGAGGAAACCAAAGTCCCAGCAGCCCTGGTTTCACAAATGAAGCAATGAAAAAATAAAGTAAATCTAAACAGAAGAGTATTGAAATAATTTTAAAAGTGCATGAAACTACTCTCTTTAATACTCGGGTTGGATGACAAGGAATTGGTCTTCCTCAAGAAAGAAGTTTCATTGTTGACTTACTCCACATTCCAGAAGGAGAAGATAAGTGTAATTGGAAAATAATTAGAAATTCTAGATTAGCTTTGTGGGATAACTGATCTGCTGCTTTATTTAAGGTAAATTATATTCAGCTGTTTAAAATCTGAGTATCTTTTATTCTTTCACATGCTAAGGAGCTAACGCAGCATCAGTAAAAATGGTTGACTGTCTAGAAATGGCAAAGGTAATTTTATATATGTTTGCAGCACTTCTGGTGGAACAAAAATTTCCACTTTCTTTTGGAAGATGTAAGAAACGGGCATAAGCAGCAATGCGTTAACTACTTTGTTCCATACTGGATTTAATGTAAACTACAGTCATATTCTCTCCTGTTTCAAATCCTAGCCCTCATTTACTTGTGCAATTTTTCTGATTTATATAGGTTGCTTTCCGAATGTGTTTGACTCAGGTGAGAAGGAGGGGTCAGAATAACATCCCATGTAGCATGGTGCTAATGTGTAGGGATACAAGCTGCACCAACCTTCCCACCATGAACTGCTGGCGACACATCAAAGTGCTAATATTCTACCATTAACTAGACCCCAGCTATGATTCAGAGGCATGGAGTAAACTTTATAGAGCCAGGACACATATTATTCCAAAAACTCTATGAAATACAGATAAGGTTATGTTGAAAACTCAGGTCTGAGTGATGAATACTCTCTTCAGCCAGCCTTCCTATTACTCTGCCTAATACTGTCCAGATATGAGTAATTTGTGCCAAGTTAGCAAAACATGAATTTAGTCATCCATTCCACATCAGTGTCATTACACCAGATTTAATGCAATTTTAATTAATGAAAGTCCCGCTAAATACTACTGATAGGCATTCTATTATACATAAGTCTTTTTCCCCCAGGATTTCTACCTCAGATACAGCTCAATTATATAATTCTTGCTACCAAGTAGACAGAGCACAGATTTATGGCAGCTTGGATAGAAGAAACTATCTTAGAAACACTTGAACAACTATCACAAAAACTAGTTGTATCAACACAAGACAAATTATCTGGTTTAGCTTGAATGATGAAAAAAGTATTTATTTTTGTAGGACTTTATTTTTTGCCTGCAGAAAGACTTCAAACATGAATTGTTTTTCTGGAAACCATTTTAACTAGCAGTTCAACTGAATGTTACTGGAGCAGTCAATAAACAATGTAATTTCCCAGAATAATAGTTGGCTATTTTCTGAACTGTAGATATTCATGGCATGTTTATGAATCCTTGAAAAATGAGCCTTTTCAGTGGCAAATGAAGTTTTGTCAAAATAACCATAGCATATGGTAGAGTTTCAGCATTTCTAGAATAATTTCCTTTTTTATATTTGGTTTTAGTTTGAACAGCTGCGCTAAAATCCTTAGAAATAATTTTTGAAGGAAAATTGACAGCAACCTTGCACTGACTATCAGTTTGGTCTAACACATGAATTAAATAAAAATAATAGCTGGACTGAAAGTAGCATTGGATCATAGTTCAGTTTGTCTTTGAAGCAATCCTATGTATTGTTGCTTTGAATTTGACAAAATCTTTTAGCTGGTCTAGTTACAGAATATGTATTTTGTGTATGCCTCTGACAACATACATTTTGAGTCTTGTCAGCATTCACAGGGAAATGGTTCTTCAGACACTGTGTCATGAAATTTCTTTTTTCTTACCTTTGAAGTTGCAAGGTTTCTCCATGAAATGTTCCTGTTTGCTTAATTTCCTTTCAGCAGTTAGCTGCTGGACATTGTCTGGAGTTGGTTTTGTTTTTTTTAAATTCTGGGGTGTTTGTTCTATTGATCTATTGCCCTAAAGCTTCTTTACTTCCATTCCCAGAGCATGCTAGAAGTAGCCTTCCCATTCATAGTGTATTGGTGTCCAGTCACCATTGACCTGATCAAGTGTAGTAGCATGTGGTTGCCAACATGACACCAACAGGAGCTTCAGCAGTACCATAAACTTCTACAGTCAGATTTCTTGTGTGAGGTTCTTAAAATCTGTCTGTTTACAATTGTACTGCGTCAATGGAGGCTTTTCTACTTGATGAATAGGGTGTAAAAATGCTTTCCACATGAGGATATGCACTGTTACAATAGGCAGTCAAAAGATGCCTTTCTTATGCCATTTTTTCAACACTAAAATACTTAGCTAGACTCCACCCATGGTCCATGGTACGTGTCTTCACAGTCTCAAATTTTGCAGTAATTAATTCTGTGCAAACAATGCACCCTTCTGGTCATGGAGAGGATTTTTAAGCCAAGAACATTTCCTGTTAACAATATTTGGATAAGCCCATAAACTAAACCTCAGAAGCTTCTTGAGAAAGTAAATGTTACTTGATTCAGCTGTACAAGTGTTTGCTATAATACTGAAGGATTACCTAAACAAGCTGAACCGTACGGGGCTGTCTCCTGACTGTGTCTCAGAGGTCAATGTTTATAGGCCTGGATCTAAGAAGATTCTTTTCCTGTTACTCCCTGCCTCCAATGTGAGCTGTCCCTGCAGTTTGGGATAAGATTACGTTCATCACCAGGTACTCTGCAGTGACAGTTTTGTTGAGTGTGCAATGGTCTAAAGGTGTCAAGGAAGCTAGGTATGCAGTGGTAATGCTAAGTGGATTCATTGCTAGGAAGTGAAGACAAGCAAGCTTGTATGCTCTCCGTTCACACATACATAATGTAGTAGTAGGTCAGCACTCTTGGTGTGAAGGTAACATCTGCATCTTGTGTTGCAAGTACTAATGAGTGAATGAGTACTATGAGAGATCACATAGAGGAATGACAAAAAAGAAGTGTAGTTTTCCTTTCTGTGCACTGGAAGGACAAAACAGAACTTGGCTTATGGGATATTTTGTTTGTTTTACTATAGCTGATCATTTCTTCAATAGTATAGCCCTGCTTCAGCAAAATAGGTACTTATAGTACATGATACTGGCTATGTACTGCGTGTCTCTACGTCTTCAGCCCTGCATCATTCCTATAATATGAAAGGTATAAAAATCAACCTGAATTCAGGTTCTAAGCAAGAAAGTCTAACCTAATGGTAACATGAAAAACACTACTGGTAGTCAATTTTCTACAAACAAACTCATACTACAAGAATTTTTTGCCTTGTCTTCCTCACAAACTACTAAAAGGAGCCAAACTCCCAACTTTGCCCTCAGAGAACATTCTGACACCTTTAGGTCTGTTTTTGTCTAGCTTTACATCTCTTAATGATTATTTTCCCGTCATCTTCCTAGCCAAAGAAGAACCTGAAGAATGCAAAGTTTATATCTACTTCCAAAACCTTCTCTCCATGTATTCATAGTGTCTCTTATGGCAAGCAACATGTTATTACACTAGCCATGAAATACATTGAAGTAGGCATGGAAAATTTTCCTGCTGAAGCGCCTCAGACTCTGAGAACCCTGAGATGATAGTTAAAAACACTGTCATGTATGATGCAAGCACCAAGAGCAACAGAGTTGTTTAATGAAAATTTACTCAGAAATTCTTCAGAAATAACACTTCTGAAAGCTGTGCAATACTTAATAGAAGATTTTTTTCCTGTTGTTGTATGGAGACAACACTGACTAAACTAAGCACATGAAATCAAGTTATTAACAGCATTATAACTCATATTAGTCGTGTGAATAGGTGAGAGGATAATTAGCTATATGTCCAGGATGTAAATTAGAAGTTTTTGAAAACTGACTGTGAGCTCTAGAACATGTCATGTTCATGTAGACAAAACCTAAATGATATGGATATGCAAAGATGCAAAGGATGAAGAAGCATGGATCAAACAGTGGACTTGACATGAATGATGTTTGGTATGCCCTTTTTCTCCATACTGCAGCAGCTCTTACATCTTGCTCTGCTTCCTATTGCGAGCTGACAAGAAACAGACATTCTCTGTCTTCAAATGGCAGATGGAACGAGGCACTAAATATCTGCTGCCTTGACTTTCCTCTGTGTATTTGAAATGGGCCATCTCTTTATTTTCACTGCATGCTTTGTAGTGTCCTGCAGAATGTGAGATTTTCTATCAACAAAATACATGTTTATAGAAAATTATAAAGGTGTACAGCTTCCCGACTAAGAACAGTAGAACTGTAAAGTGGAAGTTCAACAGAGACAGCTAACATTTTAAAAGATCTAATTAATTGTAGTAAATAAAACTCCACATGCTGGAAGTAAACATGGCCAAATACAACTAGTATAAAACAGCATCATATCTCTGCAAGAGAAACCATCTTTTCATTGTGTACACTTGTGTGTCCAGAAGAGTATACCTGTCTATGCTCAAACTCGGGACTCAAGATCACAAACAAGACAAAGCACTTTGAATATCCAGGCAATCTATTTTTTATCTTGTGTTTTGCCTCTTTCAGTAATCAAGTCCAACTAATTTTCTGGTAGGGGAAACTCTTCTGTGAGAAGAGGGGAAGCAGACTCATTCATATTCAGATTTTGTTCCTATAGACAAGTTAGGTCTTGATGGCTTGGAAAATGAGAGCATAGTAGCATATGTAAACTCTTGTTGACTAGAGTACCAGAGCCTGGTTTAAGGCAGAAACACTGAGTTTAAAGGAAAAACAAAAGTTACAGTAGTCTGTAGCATTGCACTTGCTTGCACCAAGGCTGAATTTTTCATTAACGCAAAGCTTTACAAAACAGGCAGTGCTTTAAGTTGAATAAACATGGCTGTGGAAATCTATATTTCATAGCTATGTTGCATATTTTTCTAGAAAAAAAACCCAATCAAATAAAGAAACCAAACTAAACCAAAACCAAACTCTGTCCTGAGTTTTTATACTCACTCTGGTTACAACTAAGATTACCATGATGAAAAAAGTGAGCAAAAAATCACCTGCTTTTTTTCCCTGTTTTTATTACTCTGTGTTGATGGCCTTTAACTTTGATCCTGGTCTGAGCGTATAGTGGAGATCTTCTGACTCCGTGTTGGTGTATTTTCCCCTGTTCATACACTTCGGTGTTGGTCAATTTCCTTTTTTTTTAAGCCCCACTTTTCAACTCCAATGGAGAAGTAATGAACTCTGATGCCATATTAAAATAAATAAAGATTCAGATATTACTATTTAATATGTCATCAGAAAAATTACTTTGTTTTAAAAGCACCAGTTTATGAAAATCACCAGTGAACACACAGCTTCATGCTCAGGTGGGATGAAGACTGAGGTGCATTGATATATGTTTTAAAGAGAGCAAGAGGACTTCTCCACTTCATCTTGCAACAGAAGTACAAGCAAGAATGTTCAAATTCCAGTCGCTACTGAAATCCTTGGACTGATGGTTGATCAGAAGGAAAGCAAGTATTTAGCATAAAATTTCAGCTTACAGAAAAGGACAAAGTTACTGAAAGTCAGAAAGCAAATGGCATGTTAGAGGGAACTGAAGAAGATAGCAATCACTTCCATAGTTGCGTCTTTTGTTGTAATTTCCCATTCACAGAGATTTTGGGGGTTTTCTTGAAAACAATTTTATTTTCTTTTTAGTGATCACGTACATATCTTATGAATAGCCAAAGAGAAACTGCTGCATTTAAAACCAGTCTCAAACTCCAGTTAATCCTAACTCATGCTCCTGATTCATTTGTAGATTCTTATACATGCATTTGTAACTGTTCAGTTGCTCATAAATCCCTTTTATTACCCTGCATTTTAGGGTTACCAAAGGGAAGATGGATATTGCCTTAAGTGGAATCTGATGAAAAGTGGTGACTTCTTACATTCATATCACTGCTTTTCAGTGTGAAAGTTATAGATGATCACGAACTGAAGAGGATGATAGGGGAAGCATAGGTCAAAAACAACAATAGTGTATTTCTTCATCTGCATAATAAAAGCCAACATTCATTTTGCTAGGCTGTATATATAAAAAAGAGTGTTTCTCTTGAAAAATGAACCATATGTTTTTAACCCACTATACATTTAGCCTAAAGTTCTTAAGTAGCGGAAAGAGCCACTTGACTAGGGACTAAATCATGCAAGGTACTAAGAAGGACTAGGGCAGAAGAAGTTCACTCAGTAAAACAACAAAGCGAAACTTTAAAATTATATATAATTTAGTAAAATTCATGCAATTTACTACCTTTGTTCTCCATCACAACAGCGGCTATCTTTTCTGTGATGATTCTTGTGCAGCTGGATCTTTAATGCAGAGTAAGCCTGTGAAAGCATGAATTTTTTCTTGTTTTCTTGCTGTTAGCTTGATCTATTGGAAGTACCTTAACATGAAAATGAACACATTTGAATACATATCAGGCATATGAATAAAACCTCTAGTGACCATAATGAAAGACAAGTCATACTGCTGCCAGATTTTCTTCAAGCTGCTCAGGAATGGAATCACTGAGATTCATTATTTGGGAATACATGCCGTAATGATTAAATTAGGGATCTCCTGGTTCTGTGGGAAACATGAAGCCACCCTAAACAACTTCAGAGTTAACTTCTGCCAGTGGAAGCATTCTGCATTTTATTTCCAACAAGCATACGAAGAGTAAGATCCTGAAGGAGCACAGAGTCAGCTCCTGCTTTGGTATAGTGTACAGTTTTGCAGGGTTGTAGTCCTCTTAGAAGCCTCTGCATGTTGCCATGTAAAGTCTTTAAAACAATGGGAATAGTTTAATGTTCTGCTTATCACCTTGTCTTCATATATGTGAGGACTTTTCTAGCTGAATGCTTAAGATAGGCTTTCTTGTCTTAATTTTTCACTTATATCTAATATTATATTACAAAACACACAAATTATGAATTACGTGCAAGGATGAATTTTTTAAAAGCATATATATTCAGCATTATCTTTAGTTTGTCTCAAGCATCAGAAACTAAGTGAAATTGAAGGGATGCCAGCATAAGTCAAGCAGCCTCATGTTGAAATATGTTGAGTTGGGGTGTCCTCGGGGTCTCATGCAGAAATATTAGCTTGTATCCAGCAGTGATATAGATATGTTATGTAGTGCTCCAACTGAGCTAATCATCCCAGGAGGAATGCCATAATGATGTGACAGAAATATTTATGATTCTCATCATGCTGCATTGTAAGATGTAGACATAACCTTCGTGGCTCATGATACGCAGGAAGTCAGATTAGATAGGTGACCTGGAGATCAGCTTGGGCCCTCAGTTCTATTAATCTATATATATATCTGAAGAAACCATAAACATATTAGAGGAAGCAGTAAAATAGCTCCATTAAACACCACATTAAGGGAACAAATTTCCACACGAGCCTACAAAAAAAAAAAAAAGGCAAAAGAAAAGCAAGACAATTAAAGTTTTGTTTAGATAAGGTCAGAAAAAGAGGAATAAGACCTCATGATAACACATTCATTTCTTCTAATGTTAACACAGAGACAGAGATCATTAAACTGAGGCAAACATTGCTGTGAAGAACGGGAAAAAACCAGAAAGGTTGCAGCACAACTGCACTTTCTGAGGTTTTGTTGCTGCATGTTTTCTGTTCTCTTCTACTGTATTCCATATCTTATCGCCTCAGTATTTGAACACCTTCCAATAATGCATTAAGCAACATAACTAACATCTGCTACATGTTCATTCTCACATCTTCCCCCTAGTGCAGATGCACAAGAAGTGTTGTGTTTTGGGTTCATTTCAGTGATAGATTTGTGTTGCTGTATGTTTATGGTAGAGGCAAAAAATAAATGCTGAGGAAATTACTTTCAAGCAGAAGGTAGCAAGCTAGTTCTTCATGCCCAGGGAATGCATTTCATACAGTAGGATCAGCTCCTTAAAATGCCTGTCCCTCACACAGTCAATCATTAGCCTTTTCCTAGCAAGTGACATTGCTTCAGGAGCAGAAATTTATTAAAAGAAGCCTGGAGCTTTAGGTGATAATGCTAGTATACTGGTTTTGGGTTACTGAACTCTTTTGAACTGTTGTTATCTTTACTGTAGAGAATGGGATGCAGGTTTGAGTTATTTGCAGTAGCCAGTATTACTGAAAGGACAATCTGTAATGTTTTATACGAGTTAGCATTTCTTATGCACTTAATACTTCATGTTCCACCAAAAGGTGGTGAGAGTTTGAATAATTTAGGCTAAATCATCATCTATCAGTATATGACAGAATTATTTGGACAGTGATGCTCTAGAAAGCACAGACTAGGGATAATACATTGTGTAAGAGCTTTGCATCAATGAAAATTGAAAAGGCCCAAACCCGGAATTGAATTGATGAGTTTTGGATACAAATATCTTAGACAAATAAGACTGTACATTTATAAAGGCTTTCTTCTGCCAGAGCATTGTCTGAGACCAGCAGCCATTCATCTGGTAGCTGATCTAAGCCACTATGGTACTAAGAATCAGTTGTGGTAAGTATGCATCTACCTGGTTTATGTCCTTTTGTGATATTGAATAGCATTAATTTTACTTTCCTTTTAGAATTATTTTATGTAAGCAAGTGTAGTGGGTCTGGCTGAGCTGCTTTTCCACACAGCAGCAGTGTTTTGTACTGGGAGCTAGAAGGGTGTTAATAACACACCCGTGTTGTGACTACTGCTGAGCAGTGCTCGCACAGCACCAAGGCTCTTCCCAACATTTTTCTCCCAGTGGGATGGGGTGGGCAAGATCTTTCCTCATCTTATTTTCCTCCCCTTTTTTTGGTCTGCTGAGGAGGGAGAGGGGAAAAAGAGGGGGTGATAGAGCGACTTGGTTGGCACCAGGCACTCAGCCAAGGTTAACCTACCACAGCGGGCCAGCATATACATGCAGCCATAATACGTTTCTTTTCAGAACATTCTGTACTTTTGTTTGAACAAAATTTCACTTTTTGTGCAGACAGAAGTACCTGTGCTAATAATAATTTCTGAATATTATTAGCTGATCTGCTTATCTGCTTGCCTGGGCTAAGCAGCTCTTTAAAATCACCTAATATGCAGACAGGCAGTCTTGGAAAAGCTGGCTATATGAAACTGTACACTTCCCTAAAAATAATAACTAAACAATTCCCAGCACTACTTTTCTCTTTCTCTCAAAAAATAACTGGTTCTTTATTTAGCTGTGACTGTCTCTTTTTCTTTTTCAGCTCTGAGTTCTGTTTTTCTTCCTGATTTATGACAGTCCTACCTTTACAGTTTCCTTTTTTACTCTGTCAAAGTGATCTGTGGAGGAATCTAGAGTAGGTCTATGAAAGAAAAAAGAAGTGCTTCTAGACTTTGCATGACTAGACCACGGGAAAAAAAGACCACTGAAGAATTTAATGGAGAAAAGTCTCCAACCAACAGACCCAAACAAATTAACACGTCACTACAGCAAAGAGGATTGCATTAGGTAATACAGATTTGCATACTTAGAACAGGATGAGAGATGGGTGAAGCACTCTTCTATAGGGCATGGCAGGCATCCAATTTACTGTCAGAAGGTCTTCGACAAGGATACGTACGCATCTCCCATTTCTGGAATAACAATATCTGATCTCTGCTTTGCTTCCACTGATGCATTCCACTGAAGAATGGTGCTTCCTCTTGCTTCTTGTGAAGCTTTAGCCCCATGGCATAATATTCAGAAGATAATCATAAATGATGGTGAATCAAGCAATGTGTAACATACTGTGCAACACTGAAACAAAAAGAAGTGCCTCAAGTAAAATAAATGTATTGCATATATTTTTTTCCCTCCAGTTGTATGTTATGTTAAAACACAAAAGTTCAATGATACATTAATGAAATGCAAATGCATTTAGAACCAATTTATTTTTATAGAAAAGTCCCCCAGATAATTGAAGGAAAATTGTATTCACATCGAGAGTGCCATAGTGCAATAAGCTAAGTTCCATTAAACTTAAATTGAGCCCAATCTAACATTGTGCACTGAAACTCAGAAAACAAGTCAAGTTTGCTGGCTTCAAACAGTATACTCTGTTTGCACCCAAGATGAAGAACACTTACTTGTTAAACCAGAAGAGATTCCCACACATTTACTGCTAACTGGCTGTTCAAAAGACTCCATCTACCTGTAGCAGAAGCCAACAGAATAGAGAAGGCTGAGTGGTCACTTTTATAAATATTTCCATATGAAATGATGAACTTTTAAATATCATGCACATTTACTCTGGAGAAAGCAAGCATATGAGAAATAATAGCATTGCTTTCCTTGATAACCAGACATACTGAGATAAAGGTTGACATCTCAGATTTGATACTGTGTTTAATGCTGTATTTGTCTTTTCTCCTTGTACTTCCTTTCTTCATATGTTTTACTATTGCAGAACATTTATGTTCCTTTCCCAAGGACTAAGAAACGTGCCAATTTAGCATTATAAGCTGAAGCCCAGATGAAAATACTGAAGTAGGTGAGCATATTTTCAAAAAGATCACCTTTACTAGTAGATGCAAGGATTTCAGCCTTTGGAAAATCAGGTCTAATATACAGCTGCTTTACTGTAGACTCAGAAGCCCAAATTTAGATACTCAGCTCTCAATAACTTCACTAATTTTCCTTTCATGTTTTTGTTTTTATAAGTTTATTGTAGTATGTCTCTTGGTTTTCCAGTTCTTTTGAAACTATTGGAAAAAATATGATACGAGTCCAATACTAATTGTTTTCATCTTGCAATATTACTCATCTTTTCAAAGAAAAGTATCATTTCTAGGCAACATTGTGTTCCTTGTTTGGACAGTTGTTTGTTGGCTGCATCTCATTCCTATATATACATGCCAAGGATGAGTAGCTGTATGCATCCAAATGTATTATTTGTTTATAGTGTGTGTGCAAATTGTGCAGAATTAATGTACTGAATGAGTGTATTTAAGTTCTTTTCTTCTCATCTTGTAGTTTCCTTAAAACATGCATATTCCTTCCTCAGTGCTTTTCTAGCCAAAATTTTGAGAGTTCACAGTTAAGTAGATGAGTAGAAAAACGTTCTTTGGTACTTGACTTCGTGTCAATGAATTCCTGTGAGAACTCCTTTTTTTATAATCTCTCTTATCTTCCTCCTGGATAGGAGAGAGAACTTCAGATATTTCAAATAAAGTAAAATCTAAGTTTTATATGCCTCATATAAAAGCATAACTGTTTGATTTGGTATTTTGTCCTAGGTTTCCATGTGATGTTGTTAAACACAGAAAATTCACATTGTTGTTCTCTTCTATAAAGTGCTGAATTATTTGCTAGTAATTTCATTTATGTCAGTCTTTTTAAAAAGAGAAAGATATCTGAGATCAGAATCAGAATGTATTATGTCTGTGTACCCAATAAAGCTGTTGATCTTACTCCACTCTTCTGAGAAGAATCCATAGCTGGAAATGAAAGAGCAGAAGGAAAACAGAGGCCAAGAATAGCAGACCTCCCACTGGGATCACAGTCTTTGTCTGGTTCTTTCCATGACAATGACTTGGAGTGGCAACAGAGCCCATGATGTATCATTACATGTGACTGAAGAGTCCCTGGAAAGACAGTCAAAGACACTTTTACTATTAGAACTAATAATTTATTTTGTAGAAGAAGGATATAGCAACACTAAAATGTTCACAAGCTTTTAATGAATATTTCTAACTGAAAGATTTCTTTATATAAACATGACTGATAAAAAGTAGAATTTAAATTTCATAGAATCATGGAATGGTTTGGTTTGGAAGGGACCTCAAATATCATCTAGTTCCAACCCCCCTGCCATGGCAGGGACACCTTCCACTAAACCAGGTTGCTCAAGGCCCCATCCAACCTGGCCTTGAACACCTTCAGGGATGGAGCACCTACAACTCCCATGGGCAGCCTGTGCTAGGGTCTCAGAGCCTGTGCACCAGTCTCAGAGTGAAGAATTTCCTCCTAATTTCCGATCTAAATCTGCTGTCTTCCAGTTTGAACCCATTACCCCTTGTCCTGTCACTACAGGCCTTTGTAAATAGTCCCTCCTCAGCCTTCTTGTAAGCCCCTTTCAGATACTGGAAGACCACAATAAGGTCTTCCCAGAGCCTTCTCTTCTCCAGGCTGAATAAGCTCAGTCTGTATTCGTAGGAGAGGTATTCCAGCCCTCTAATCATCTTTGTGGCCCTTCTCTGGACCCTCTCTAGCAGATCCATGTCCTTCTTGTGCTGTGAGGTCCATACTTTTTAAATGGGCTTTCCAGTGTACCATTTCTAAGGCAGCTCTAGGGCCACTAATGAGAACAACCTGCAACACAGAAATTGGCAACATGAGTGATTTTTCTTACGTGAATTGTGATCTACTATCTAGTGGCAGCAACTGGAAGTGATGCTTCTGCAAATATTGCATATACTGAGTGATGACTGTCTGTGTAACCAGTTCTAGTATACACTAAAGCACAGATCCTCTACCTTTAATGAAAACAAAACATTTATTTATTGATATATCTCATATCTAACTTTGAAAATTACTATTTTGCAGACCCGGAATAATAAGAAAGTATTCATTGTTTTCTAATAATATAGTAAAAAAGTCAGTATATAAATACATGAAGCAGTTTATCAAGTCTTTTCCAGAGTTACTATCTGAAAGGGTAACACCTAGCAGGTAACAGGGCCTGCCACATTAGCAGATGCTCTGTGCTCTACAAGAACATGCATTGCATTCTCTCATCAGTGATACCAGCTGCGAAAAGAAATCATGGATGGGTAGAGTGAAGAAGAGATTTTCTTTCCATTCTCATTTCTGTCCATACTGGAAAACTGAGCATTTTGTAGAGTCCTCAAATTGGGGTCACCTGAAGTTATACTGCCATTGCTCAGCTTGATTAAAGTCTGCTTAATTATACTCCACACCAAGTGTTACTTCATAGACAATTTATACATTTTATGATTGCAGAAGTGATTTTTCAAAAAGTAGTTTTTATCATATTCCTTGTCTATGTAATACTTCCTAATGTACTTGTACTAAACAAGAGATTACTCAATCATCATGGAGTCTGCCATTTCAAATTTCTCTGTGTCCCCTATTGTTCCATAAGTAGGAAGATGCATTATTATGTGCCTGTTTCTTCTGTCCCCTTCACCCATTCAGATAGAAATACATGGGGTCTGGACTTGAACCTGAATTATAAAAAACATTTCAACAGAGTAGATCCACTACATGGAAAAATGCTCTAATTAAGGGCAAGGTGTCACTTTTTCTTATTTCATGTAATTGAGGCCTATAGGTGAGCAGGCTAATATTTCTAATGGAAAAAGTGACTGCTAGATAGCAATGTAGAGGGTAATACAGGATCTGGACCCAGTTGCCACATGGATTTAGCAAGAGAATTAGTAAGACATTCCATACGAATGTTTCCAACTGTTTTTAGCCAAGTCCCACTGATGTCTTTTCTTCATCTGTGCCACTGGGTAATTGCCTCCTAATTTCTGCTACTGACTCCTTTCTCCAGCTGCAGCACGGCTCATTAGTTTGGGCTCTGTTTTACACTGCCTCTCTGTCTGAGTGTCAGTGCCATAGATTATAAATCATCCAAGGTCATGACTGGTACTTTTGTGTGTTTTCTATCAGCCAAGTAAGCATGACCACCAAACATTGGTATTAGATTATATTAATTACTTTCATAAGCCTTTAAATTAATTATTCATTATGGTGTGAGTATTTAATCTGGGTATAGATTAAAATGAAAGTTTGAGTAATCACCTCCTTTATTTGACAGGCACACTACGTAAAGAGAGTATATTTTAAGTGTTTTATGTACAGGACTCAGAAAAGCGTAAGTGTCATTGATGACTCACTGCACAGCTTTTATGAAAGATGGAATCCAGAAACAGAAGCTACTTTTGGAAATCAACAAAGTGACCCACCAAAAGTGGTTTAACCGGTTCACTCCCAGAACAAGTGGCAGCTCCGAGTAATTTTGCCTGATAATCAGACTTTCCACAGCAAATTTGATGAACAAAATGCACTCAATGTTACATGCCAACATGGAAACTTGAATTAGATACACTAATAGGGAAAGGTTTTGCAAGCCTTTCAGCAAAACTTGGGAAAAAAGAGGGATGTTTCTTTGCTGAAGTCAGTTTTACTTTTTTTTCTGTTACAAAACTCATCTTCTAGATGTAATAAAATCTCTCTTTTCTAAACCATTGCCAAAAGCATCCACTCTTCTCTTTGACATATACATGCTATCAAAATGTCATCAAAATGCAAAGAAATACTGTGGCAGAGAAACAAGTTTTAAAGAAGTCAAGTGAATCCAGCTTTAGTCTTAACTTCCTTTCACCTGTTTTGACCACTAAACATCCTCTTTCTGTCTGCAAAATGTAAAGCAGCTTCAGATGCAGCATATTCTCAGCTTCAATATCAAATTAAGACAAGTGAGATGTGTTTTGCACAACTGATGTTGTCATGGGTGATTATATTTTAAAGATTAATTAATATGAATGCTAGGGTGAAATAAAAAAAATTGCCTTTGACAGAGCATACTGGAACATCTCAAAAGCAAAGGAAAATATGCCTTGACAGATTAAAGAGCACAGTGCCATGCTTTGCCTTCCTTAAACTGCCCTTTATCAGATGGATTGATGTGTTACAACCATTTGAGAAGACAGAACAGTCCATGTGACAGAAACAAACTATCTGAGTGAATCTGGTTTGACTTTAAGAGAGAAAGAAAGGGAAGTATTTATTTCCCTTGTCAGTAGGCTGACAGAATTAGACAACTATTGGCATATGGCTTATCTTAAATGAACTTCATTAACACAAAAACCAAGTGGGAAAATGACAAAACAGATAGTAGAACTGAGTAGAATAGTAGAACTGAGTTCAAGAGGGTGGCCTCTGTATCCGTTCAATGTCTCTCTCCCTGTGTCCCCTCAAGCAACTGTGACGTATATGATGATGTTCCTTTCCTAAAGCTCTCTGGTTAGAATGAAGTTAGTCACTCTTTCCACTGGTGTTTTTCAGACTGCGCTATTGTTGCTGTTGCTGTGTGCATCGAAATGTTGATCAGATTAAAAGCCACAAGGCTCGGAATAATCTGTCCATCATTTTCCTATGTTTGAAAAATTATACAGCTAAATATTGGTACTTTTAGCCTACAGCCCTACTGGTACACACAGAGGTAGTGTGTGAGGAAATATTTCATTTTAATAATGGATCTATCTATTCAGCCAGAGCCTTCACCAATAACAAATTTGTCAAATTAAAGCCACTGATAGATGACTTCTTGGTCTCTTCTTCTTTCTTGTCTAGCAAATAATAAGCTTATGTCACAAATAGTAACCATCAAATACTATTTCCAAATCTATTATATGTTTAATGTACTGACATCTCTTTCTTTCCTAATAACTGAAATTTACGTGTTTTTTTTTAAAAAATAATTTATTTTGCTTTTTATAATTTTAATTATGCTTTAAAATTTAAATTTTAAATTTTTTAAAATTTTAATTATGCTTTAGAAAAACTATCTGTTTCCTTTAAAAAAGAACTCTCCCTACACATTGTCTGCAAATTTACAATGCAATGTTAATGTGATTGTCAGCATTGTGTAATAGATGAACAATTGCCATATAGATCTTAGCAATGAAAGGTCAAATTCGGGGGAGATGAAGTTCTTGCAGCACAAGATCATTTAGAAGTGATAACTTTAAAAGCCACCTACAATCTATTTGCCACCTGATTATTGTGCAACATGTTTCATCCATACCTTTGTTTTAGCACAAATGAATCTGTCAAATTCTATGGAGTGAGACCAATCTAATTTGCTGGCTATCTCATGATTGTGACGGAGCTCCGATTTGTAAAGATAAAAAACACAGTATTTAATTTATTACCGATAAGGAAAACATATCGCTTTTATAACAAAAAGTGTTGATGATACCAAGATAGTGACTTCACTTTAGAGTGAAACAAAAGTAGAAAAAGATGGAAAATTTTATAAAACAAAGGAAGACATTCCACTATCTTCTTTCCAAAATTAAGTTATTGATGACAATATATACTGTATTTGCTAATGTAAAAGTTTACATAGGGCTCTATATATAAACAAGAAAGATATATCTTCTAGGAGGGGAATATGGAATAGTTGCTGGTTTCTTTTTGGTTGACCGGTGGACAGTGACCTGTGCAATGAAGATATCATGAACTCGCATTGACACATGTCTATTTGCCATGGGATATACTTCATTCAAAGAGAATCTTACTAAAGAAGCAATCAGAAAAGCTATTTTCCTAGATAAAAAGTGAGTTAATGTCTAAATATGATTTGTGTATTTGAAAATCATACTTAGCTGAAATGTTCCTTTTGGTTTTGAACATATACAGCAAATCCTGTTCTGTAGGGCAGAAACCTATTTAAAGAATATCAAAAGCTGAAGTGTAGCTAACATATGAGAGACAATTTGAGTAGGTACAGGGTGTCCCTTTTCCTTCTGTAAAGTCCTGAATTCCCAATACATATTAAAAGGTTCATACATAGACATTCTATTGGGCCTACCTTGTTGAACTCCTAGTACAAACAGAAAAGTGTGCTCAGATTGTCTTTATGTCAGTAATGTTATGGTTTGTTCCCTTTGCTTTTCCCTAAATATATCCAAAGACGATAGTGGGGAAATCAGGGAGGGAGCAGGGTTGCTAACAAGAAACAAGTAAGCCATTCTTCCCAAAGCTAAACCAAAACCCTAACAAAGCAAAAGGGTTAGGAGGATGAAAGGAAAGTACAAGCATCCTGTACCTCCAAGTTCTGAGTCTGTGATTCTCTTCTACATGCTTTCAAATTGACATACTTGATGTAAAGAGGTTTATTAATAAAGAAAGGTTAGCATCATGGGTTTTCTAGCCATTTCACAAAGTTATATTAAAGAATATCAGCATCATAGGGGTTGTTAGAAAGTTGCAAGAGGGAGTAAAGTGGTAGAGGGCAAGAAAAGACACACACAGACACACGGAAAAGATTCACCCACATACAGCTCCAAAGAGACCTCAAGCTTCTTTACTCACAATCTGATTTGCTGGCTGATCAAGGCCAAAACTCATTTACAAAAACTTAACCTTATTTTTAAATCCCACACGATGTGCAAAGCAAAATTTCTACGTAAATGTTATTTGTGGAGGTCTCCTTATGCAAGAAATTTCGTGCAAGAAGTGCTACTCCCTTCCCACATAAAAAAGCCCTAAAGAATGTCTCTGGGACAGAGAAACAGTGGTGAAATTATGAGCCAAATGCAGATCACTATCTCCAGCACAACTGAGGAGCACTAAGAAAACAACTCTAAAAGCTGTCCTCCATTAACAGGATATAGAGAAAAAGACTGGCATGAGGAAGAGTCAGTTTAGGGGATGGATTAAATGGAAGTAATCTGTGACCCCTGAGCTAACAAACTGTAAAGTTTACTGTAGAATACTTTAGATGCTTACTTTCTGGTATCAGGGTTGTACTTAAAGGATAGGGAATAATATCACTAGCTGTTATTAAAATAGTGACAGAGAGGTTTTGGTTCAAATACAGAATAAGTCAGGAGTAATTGGCAACACATTGACTAAAATAGTCAATAAATACTGTTCTATCTAACTCCTCATACTACAACAAAGAGTCTTTCCCTAGAGAAATGTCATTGTAGGTTTCCTTCTCTCATAAAATAAACTTTTATTACTCATCTAATTTAACATTAAAAAATAAGAATAAGCACAAATGTAATCATCCTCTTATATGCTATGAGTATCACATAATTATGCATTGCTTCCACAATATTACATATGGAAACCATCAATTCCAGAGAAAACATTTTCCCTGAAAAATTCAAAGTAATTGTCCCAGTGTTTTAATATTGCTATATGTACATACTTCTAAAGAAGATCTCTTACTTTCAAGATAAAACTCACCAGGTTATCTGAAGATACTTCACTCTTCCTTGTGAAGTACTTTGTTTCTCGTAGGTATCATACCATATCAGAGCTTGTGATATGACTTTTAATTTATTTTACTCTCTCTGTTATGTTTGATGCTAATGGCCTCTGAATTTTGTTAAATGCACAAGATTTTTAACAGTCCCATGAAATCATGATGAGGTTTACAATAGCTGAGACATCTGGCCTGGATGTGGTATAGATACACAGATAGTCACCTCACAAATCAGCAGTCTGTGGTGCTTGAGAGTCAGAAGTGTTACTTTAAAGTCTTTTCCCTGGATAAAGAGATTAGGCATTGCTCCCAGATTTAAAATGGCTCTGTCTCTTCTGGAGAATATATTAAAAGGTGACTATGAGGAAAGACTGGATGGCCCAGGAGGTATGGTAGCAGACTGAAGCAATTTACCTTTATGCCATTTGTTAGAATCTACTAATGCTCTTTAATATTTTATGCAAATCCAATTAAATAATTGTAAAGTACACTATTGAGTCTTATTGCATTTGTGGAGAGGCTCCACCATAGCTGTTAAACTTAGAAGTCAGAAATAAGGTACATCAGAAATTACAATATGAAATTGACAGTACCTGTTATAAACCTTCAGGGTCAGATCCTGATGGCACTTTGTAACTCTGCTTTCTCTGAAAATTTCTATCAAAATTTAACATAATAAAAAGGGAGGAAGCTTCCATGTACGGCATTTCCTATATAACCCCCTCAGTAGAAACAATTTGTTTCATGGAGTTAAGCAAACAACAAGAACAGTCACTTGTTCAAATATACGAGAGAGGCAAGTGTCCAGCTTTATTTACAGCATTTCTTTAGAAAATGCGGGGGCCCACCTCATCTTAGTGGGTCAAATGATCATATCGTCAGAAGAGTGCAACAGCCATGGAGCCACAAACTAATTTAGCTAAGGACAAGCTACCAAAGGTACAGCAATTACAAAGGGAGGAGACCACTTTCTTGGACTTGCTGCTTTGTGTCCTTTTTTGGAAGTGGGGGAGCTGTTGCTGGGTAGTTTATGTATTTCACACCAGACAGCAAAAACCAGGTTTAAATCAAAACCAAATCCCAGAACAAAGGAAGGACCAGAATCTAGAACTTACCACTCCTTCTTGCTCTCTTTTCTGTTCATAAAATTGAAACTTGCATTATGTGTTTGTCAGTGAACAGCAACTAGCCCACTTGAACAGCAGGAAACAGGGTTGTTCTCCCATTGTCTTTGTAGCACTACACTTAAGGCTGGTTTGAATGTGGTTTGAATGCACTCAGGCTACTGTCAGCCTCCTATCTTCCAGATTAGTGTGCAGAGCAGTGTTTTAGGTAATTAACTAAAGGTAATGGCCACCACAACTCCTTTTAAAGAGATAATCCTGCTCATATAGGTACCTAGATTGGGTAGTAACTTGACAGTAATGGAGGCACCTAACATGCCACTACATTTTATAGGTTTAGGCTTCAGAGAGGTGTGGAAGTTGCCTCCTTACAGACACATTTCTATACTCAGTGTTTCCTGTGGAGTGACTTTAAATGACTTCCTACTTTGTGTGAGGTTTTCAAGGAACATTTTTCAGAAGTATTTATGTCTACATGCTGTGTATATAGGGTGCCATCTATTTTCACACCTTCTGCAACATGGGCTGTGGTCTTCTGAGAATATGCCTTGAGTTTTGGAAAAGCACAGACCACTGTGGTGCTGGACCATTTGCAAGAAGACATGGAATCTGTAGGGTCCTGTAAGGTAGAGACACATAATTTTATTCAGAAAGAAGGATGGCTAAATAACACACAATTTCAAGAATGAAGAATTGTTCCAAAATTTAAGACTATACTTGCACAATTTCCAAAGCAGGAGATATTTACAGAGCTTTGCTTTTATTTGACCTGTGCTATGAATAGCCTTATAAAATGAGGCCAGTGATTCTAGTGTGTTTTATCAACATTTTTTTATATGTATCTTATTTATGAAGACTTATTGCCAGATTTAATTTACTTTTAAAAGGAATATATGACAAAAGGTTTAGACATTCAATCAGCTGGAGTGAACATAAGTATACTGGGAATAATGAAATAACTGTATGAAGAGTGGGGGGAAAAGGGATTGAGCCAGAACAAATATGCCTTCTCCAGAGTTTTTCTCTTGTTTTGATGAAACTGAAACTGATGCATAGGACAAATGTCACTCCAGCCATATTGGATTTCTTTAGTCTTCTGTATCCCCATAAAACTGGAGCCAGAGATCTTCAGGGAATGGAATTATTACACTCTTGGTGGTTTTGCCTCAATCTCCAAGTATTTTGGAAATGAGCAGATGTTTATATCTCAGAAATAACTGAAGAGCCTCTCATAATGCATCTTAGTATTTATTAATTGACTATTTTGTCCAAAGGTCATTTATCTTCTTATTAAAATGAAATCAAATTAACTGTTGCTGTTGGCAGCTCAGTATGGAATAATGCAGTTCTAAGACAAATGAAAAGGCTTCTTCTGTGGATGATAAATGTGGTTAGACAAAGCAAAACAGAAGTCCAGAGACCCTTTCCATGGAAAAAGTGTCACAGTGCTTTAAGGTCAGTTTGGGTAGCCGTATAACAGTATCATTTATTACATCCCTTCTAATCCTACCAAGTTTTTGTAATGAGGCAATCTGAGTAATTTTAATTGACTCTACATTTCTACAAGTTGGGTGGTATGTTTATGTTCTATGAGCCATGGAATAAGGTTGTTTGAGATGGATGTTCTTAATGATATTCTGTTTTGAGGACTGAGTCTCTGGGTTAGCCTGGTTTGGTTTTGCATTTGTCACAGGATGATTGAGACTACTAGGGGGTAGCTTGAGTCTGCTGTGTAAGAGGAGTTGGGTGCCAGTACTGTTGCATTTAAAGCTTGCCCAAAAAGGATTCTGACTGATAATGAAAGAACAAGTACTCATGGAGAGTTTTATATGAGGAAGCAAATTTTACTGATTCAAGTTTTGGAGGTTTTTACCTGACTTACTTGAAGACAGTAATAAAGGATCAGCAAGCCCTTGTCTATTCCCACTTCTTGAGGATAGTAAGAAAAGTGAAATCTACTATGGCTTCTGACTTTTTGACTGCACACCTTAGTCACTTGAACAGATTAAAAAAACCCACACGTAATTAAGGAAAGAAACGTATTACAGGGGATATAAAAAAATGGAGGGAATACTGAAATTTTCCAGAGACCAGAGAGCAGGACCTGAAGTGAAGAAGACTGTTCAGATGGTGTTTTGTTAAAGAAATTCCATTTTCTTCTGTTTAATTCTGTTACTTTCTTTGCATTTATTTTGTGGCTTATGACTCCGAAATGTGCCTGGAATGATCCACTGCACTGTACGGTTTAGCTGTCTTTGGAAAAAATTAGAATCAAGATGCTATGATTTTTCTGCTAATAATGATGCTTTTTCTAGCTGGCCCATTATTCCTGTAGTCTTCTGCCAGGCTGAATTCTTTTAGGCTGCAGACACCCAGCTTATATGAGTTATACAAGTTGAGCTTATGCAAGCAGTGATGATTAAAGATTTTCCTTGGCCTAAAGGATTGCTTAAAGGGTATGGTTAAATATTTGGCATGACAATACCAAGC
>JAVFHW010079478.1:72839-140162 GCA_032159205.1 Eurystomus glaucurus suahelicus | reverse complement strand
TATCGGTTGTGCAAGGACAACCAAGAAGGGGAAGGGGAGGGAGACTGGGATGGGGTTTGCCTGCCTCGCCGAGCAGGGACCTGTTCCCATTCCCCATTGTTTCTTGGATTTTCTTCATTTACCTGACAACAAGAGACGAGGGGATCCTCTCCTAATGGAGCCCCCACCTGCTGCCCTGTCCTCAAGGATGGTAGGGTCTGACTCCACCAATCTATTTCCCTCTCAGTGTGATATTCTTCGTTTCAGCTGTACTTTTGGTCAACATGATGCATGGACAAGGCCAGCTTGGTTTTTATTCTTTAGTATAGCTTATATATATATAACTGTCTGTGTGTGTGTGTGTGTGTGTGTGTGTGTATATATGGATACACATACATATGTGTATAGAATAGGACACCCCAGCTCCAAAGAGTAATTAGATACCTAATTTCTCTTGAAATAGGCTAATACAGGAAATGTAAACTGATATAACTCTTTCTTTCCCACGTCCACATAGTAGATTTACTCTGTAAAAGCTGTAAATCTGATGTAGCATATTCTGTAGAGGATTAACACTCTTGGGAGAGGAATAATTAAGATACTGTTTATGTTCTCATTCAGTAGCCTAGGTATATAAGAAAACAGGGTGTATTCGTTCCTATGAAAACTACTATAACAACTGTCACAGGGGCGTTCTGTTGTTGCTTTTACATTTTCTAGATTCCTATGCAAATAGATAATTTTTCTCCCTTCTTCCATTCCTCACTGTGCTATAATATCTGACAGTTTTCCAGTAACTACAGTATCCACACCCTGCAGTGATTGCAAAAGTAGTTCTAGTAGTACCGTTCAGAGCTTACACCACTTCAGCGGTTCTGCTGTTATGTATTATGAGCACAGTTACCAGCACCTGCTCTGGTAAACTTCTCATGGCCTTCATTGATTTCTAACCACATGACCCAAAATCAAAATGACAGGTGAACATTATGCTAAATGCATTCTTTTCACCCTTATGCTGTGCTGAAATCAGATATAGTTGCTCTCATTCTAGCAAAATTGTTCCAATGACTTTCAGCATACTTATATTTGAGTCTTTTCTGAATTTCTAAGCAAAAGTAATGTAGTACTGTTCCAAGGCTGGTAAAGAAAATGTATTTTCAGTTAGAACAGTGATAAACAAGGTTGAACAGTAGGGAGGAGAAGACTTTTTTTTTATATGAAGCTAATACTCCAGTTATATTAATTTACTTCCTTTCTCTATTGTCCCAGAGAACTCTGCAAAGAAAGCATCACATATGGAATTGAAAAAGATGTTAAAAATTTTTACGACTGATTCTTAAATAATTTTAATATTCCTGATATGTATCAACTGATATCAAAGAAGATAAAAATGTAGATATAAGGACTTCAGAAGTTCTCAGCCAAGAAAGTAATTGTTTTAATAACATAAATATCCAAATATATATTTTTCTATTGCTATTATAAAATTACAGTTGCAGAGTCCACACTAGGGAACAATATATACTGCACAGCCTTTTTTTTTTTTCTTTTTTTGTCCTTCTTTTTTTAGTTTGCAGAATATCAGGCAATACGATATCAATGTGACTTCTCTCTTCCCTCCTAGCCAAAATGTACTTAATGTCTCTTGTTCTCTGTCTATCTATCTAAAGTTCTTTCTCCTTATATCTTTGAAATCTTCTATTGCACCCAAATGCAACTTTTGTCTCAATGAGGACAACAGAATAGAACCTGTAATGGCATGTGTACCCAGAAGCAATCAAGTATATAGCTTACTAACTGAGTCATGCCAACATGTCAAGTCTACTTTATCTCCTAACAATTGGATATTGCTATTCTTTGATGTGAATCAGGAGGCAGTCAAATCTCATCTGCACTTTTGAGTGATATTTAGCTAAAACATCTAGTTATTATGGCCTTTTAAAACCACAGATATTTCTTTCAAAATTTTGCTTTGATGCAATGGCTAAATTCAGAATGAGTCACAGGTAGTACTTCTGTCTGGGACTAATTCTAATACATAGACTTGCTCAGATCCTAAAAATTCTGCTTCAATTGCTGCCTAAACCTGCAAATGCCTAAATTCATGAGAACTTCTGTTTCCCTTGTGGCTTGTTTTTTTCCCCTAATCATCCATATTTCTGCTCCTGGACAAAACTAATGATCAACTAATCAGCTTCTAAAATACAGCAGAAATTCACTATTCTTATTCTGAATCTGTAATGCCTGCCCAATATAAGTTTTGAATGTCTAACTCACATAAAGAAGAAAGACAACACTCATCTTAATAGTCTAGTAAGTAGAGGATGAGATCAGAAACAAATTAGGATTCACTTATTCTAGCTATATTCATCCAGCACTTCCTAGGAGCTAGTCATTGGGAGATAACCTCCTTTTACAACCAGTAAAGTTATATTTTTAGAAAATAATTAGTCTGATTCAGTTTAGATGATCACTTTGAATTAATGCAAATTGCTTCTTTGAAAGTAGGTAGGCCTTTTTCACTATAATTTCTAAAGAGAGGTGTAGGGGTCTAGCTTGTTTTTAGAAATCCAAGTGTAGAACAAGGGCCAATGTATTTCACCTCTAGGTTTTCTTTCTTGCTTTATTTGGAACAACTGAGGACATCTATCCCTTGTGACAGATGATCTATTCAGCTGTAGTCTCTAAGGTACTATGAGGTAAATGTCTTCTAATGAAGCTTTTCTTTGAAAAGTTCTAATGAACTTTTATTTAAAGCAAAGAATACAAACTAGTTAAAGCTGGAGTGGTCTTTACCGGGGAAAGTATAAGTGATCCTATAGTGTGATCGTTTAGATCACTATCAGATGAAGTTTTGGACCCATTTCCTGGTTTTGTTGTCGTACATATATTCCAGTGGAACAGCCTCAAGAAAGCAGTAGTTAAAAAATATTTGGTTGAGATATCTGTTCCAAACATTTCAATAGACATATATGCTCCTATTTATGCTATTCCACATGACTAGGGCAATATCTTGGTTGCTTTAACCAACAGATTATTATGTTTAAGGAAAGCCTCAGCCTTATTTTTTTCAGGAGTCTAGGAAAAGAGTCTAACCCAAGAGTACAGACTGATGAATTGCCCTGCCTGCCCACTGTCGTGGTCGGAAGCGTAGGCATCCGTCCGCTCCCCCAGAAGGGGAGATCGAGGGCCAAGCTGACCACCTCTCCACCAAGCTCGTGGGCAATTATGAGGCTAATAGGTATTTAATGAATTTATTACCAATATATATATATATATTTGCACAAAATCATATCTACCCTATAGAAATATTATAGTATCAAAAGACATCCCACTCACTCCCCCTTTTCCCAAGGAGAATTGGAAACAGCAGAGAGGACAGGGCAAAATAAGAAGTCGATTATGTCAGAAATATAACTTATGTGTGAATGGTGGCTTGCGGCGAGGGTCCCTGTGAGGCTGGGGCGACGATGTTAGACCAGCAGACTTGGGCAGCTTCAGTGACGTCAGTAGTCCTTTGGCACGGCCTTCTCTGTGCTCCCGGGACCGGCACTTCCTGGCTTAAACTCCCAAAGCTGCTGGGGGGGTGGCAGCCCCTGCCCGGTGACGGATCACGGCTCCTTCCTCCAGTGGATTGCCAGAATTCCTAGAATTCCTCGGATCAGCGAATGCTCCCTCCTCCCCTGGCCTGGAGCCCCCCGGGGCTCTCCCGCAGTGCTTCGACAGGCGTGGCAACAGCAGAGATAATGGTGCTTCTCCGCTCAGAGCTGGGGGA
The DNA here is from genome assembly GCA_032159205.1 of Eurystomus glaucurus suahelicus. Lineage (NCBI taxonomy): Eukaryota > Metazoa > Chordata > Aves > Coraciiformes > Coraciidae > Eurystomus > Eurystomus glaucurus. The sequence goes on along the minus strand of JAVFHW010079478.1, from coordinate 136,408 downwards.
AAAGAAACAGTTTCTTTTCCGGCTTTGAAGTTTTATACTTTGCCGTATTCTAATAACTTCCGGCTTCCTGTTCCTGGAAAGACTCCGACAGAGCTGGCTTCAAAAGACATCTTCTGAATATGTAGGCTGGTCTTCCACACCCACCATTAGGAATCTACTGCTGTAAGCAGAAAGAGGACAAATCCTTCTCTTCTGCTTGACAATTTATTGTCTCCAACGTCCTATTGCTTAACTTAATTATTCATATGAAATAGACAGGACAGTTTTCTAGTGTATGATTTGGTACATGCAGAAGTATTGAGAAGCATCCAGTAAGTAGTGCCTTAACTCCTGAAAACACATAGAACTTGTTTGGTTTTTTCTACCACACCCAGATATCTGTATACACAGCAACTGTTGGGAGCTTAATTTCTCTTTGTATACATAAGCATTGATCTGTGGCAGCATACAACTTGAGCAGCATACAACTTGGGCAACAGATTTCATAAAGAGAAAATATGACAAAGAATTAGGCACTGCCACGTGCAAAACCTTTTGTGGAATTAACCTAGTCATTTGAAACTGCTATGTTGTGTCTATGAGGAGAAACACCTTGCAGTTTAATGAGGTATCAGGAGAGGGAGGAATATTAATTTATTTTTTTAAAAAAGTCCAAAGTGCAATTAAGAAAAAGGTGGGAGGTCTTTCAAGCATATTTTATTTATGACCGTCATAAAAAAACAACCCTATATATCAAAGGGTCATGCCTCAAAACACAAGTAAAGATTTCATTAACAGGGCTTACTGTAATGTCTATTTAAAGATCTGCATCATGCAGAAGAGAAGGAAATAGAAAAGGTTCAAAGTAAGGCTAAAGAAAAAAGATTTTGTGCTAAGACTACACAAAGGTACTACTTTGTATCTTTGATAGATACTTTGATAGTAGATAGATACTTTGATAGTAGAGATACTACTTCTTGAGACTTGATTTGGTAAATTTGTTTTAAGCAAATACATCTATAAGTCAGAGCAGTTTATTTTATGACTAGTCAAAGAAAACATTCTACCAGTGCCTGTCCTTGCAAATTTCAAGGTTACCTACAACAGATTAGAGCTGTCAAACCTCATGGTGCTTTTTATATAGTGTTCCTGTTAAGGTTTCCTATGAAACCATTAGCCTTTTCCTTTGACATTTCCTGTTCTGCATGGCTGAATGTGTTTATAAACCACATATTGCTTTGAAGGTAGTCTAAATAGTGTTCAGGTTAAATTAGTTGCTAACAAGTTATACTTATTGAATTGCTTTAGTTTACACCACAAAATAATATTGTTATCCTTGGTGATTTCAATAGTTTCCTTTCAAGTAGCTCATGTATAGGAATATTTATTATTTTCCTCTTAATAGAAACATTGAGAAATTGTGTTCTGGATGCTATAAATGTAGTTAATTAATTATTCACATCAGTGAAGCATGTCATAAAATTAGTTTAAATATTTGTTTCATTCAGTAGGGAAACCATACAATCATTTCAAGGCATGTTTTGCCTAACCATTCTGTAAGACCATATCTCTAGGAATAGTAATATATTTCTACTCAATATTTTGCAAATAAAAGAATAAAGTAAACAATTTATGAAAAAAAATGAAACAAAACAATAATACCATTAATACATACTATTGTTTTATGGAATTATATCCACTACTATTTTTAAGCCCATCGTTATAGTTGTCTCATGTTTGCTGTTTTTCTGGCTGAATATTTTTATGACTTTTTCCTCTTACAACTAATGAAAACTTTAAAGCCAGTAGAACAGTGCAACTGCTATATTACGTTTTTGAAAGATGAAGATAAACCTAAACCTAAGGATTTTTCACAGGTAGAATACTATAACTATAATACTTAAACTCAACAGTTACGTAAACCCCATCAATAGAACTTACGCTCCTAAGGCAGAGAAAATATCCCAGTGCAGATCCTCAGCTGCTGTAAACTCAATTTCACCATTTGTTAGCCTGGTGGTAATTTACTTGAACTGGGAATCAGACCCCTCCTTGGTTAATTTCCCTGCAACAGTATAATGCTTGCAGTATAATGAAAATATGGAGATATTTCTTTTAAGCATTTAAATGACTTGTTCTCAGTGGCAACTCTGTACTGAATGGGTTGCTAATGTTGTAAAAGAAAAATAGCATATTTGTTGCTTTCATAAAACTTTATGCTATGTGAAATACTTTTGGATAATTTTTATAGCCCTCCACATCTTTGCAAGAGGCCAGTGGCTGTTGTTAAAAGAATACATAAATTTTCTACATTGCTTCCCCTAGAGTATATGGCAAGAGTTCAATATTTGCAGCTGACTCTATTTAGTAGACAATAATTCAGTGTGGAAAATTACACAATACATGCAGGTTGACACAGTTTAACATAATTGACAGTTTGCTGAGGGACATCCAGCTGAATTATCTTGCACAGGGAATAACTGTCTGTCTCAAGGTTAGACTCAGGGCACCTATGAAACCATGATATGCAAAGTTACAGCAACTCTGCAGAGGGATTACTTCTCTCTTGACCTCATTGCAATAAATATGGAGCCTCCTATATTCACTCTCTGGGCACTCAAATAGCATAAAAATACAAACAACAAAATGTAAATGCTTCTTTTATTGGGATATAAAGCTATCCTGTGAGATATTAAAGCACTCATAACATATTTAATAATGTTTCTAAAACACTAAAGTATTATTCAGAATCTGACAGCTAGATCGTACAGCAACAACAAGAACTGAAAAATATATAGAACCTCTTGTTCTACATTTTTCTTAATAATATATATACACTGGTCATATATGAACTTTACTGCAGTAATCTTTTTATGTCTTTTGACAGTGCATAAAAATGGTGAAAATAAGCACAAAACTCTGAGAAACTTAGAAGTGTTATCATTTAAAAATATTTTGCTGTATTTTATCTCTTTCTAAGAAGGGAAAGAGGGTAGAGAGGAAACTTGGACCAAGGTTTAACAGCAGTCTACAGAGAAATCAGCTACTAGAGGAAATACGTCAATAATTATTGATTTTTACTATGTTTTTACAGAAATATTTAGCCTGAGATGTGTGATAACTGCACAAATATTAGATCTGGATGAATGGAAAGCTTTAACATTTTGTTGTTGTTTTAATTTTTAAAATTATATTCCCAATTTCAGAATGTCCAGGTTGGAATTTCATATATTTATAGAAAAAAAAAAAAAAACGGAAAGCATTCACTTGAAAGTTTCAGCTATGAGCTGAATCAAGCCTCTTGCTAGAAGTCCCTTTATTTCAAGGAGAGAAAAATATAATCTCAGAGTCTGTCTTCTCTGAACAGGACAACAGTAGTTCAAGAAGGGTAAAAGATGTTATTGAAAATTATTTCAATTAGTATTTGTTGTTTATGTTGAAATTCAAAGTTATCTGTAATGCTCAAATTTACTTTGTCCAAATATAGCCCAGTTTTAAAAGTACCATGAGAATGACAAAAGGAGTGAAATAGTCAGAGCAACTTAGATTATTTATGAACTTTGGGTAACTGAATACATAAATAGTTGTTAAGAATTTTTTTTCATTACTGGAGTATATGTCATATAATATCAGTGGTCAGATCCATAACAAGTCCTTAAACAGGAAAGGAACAGTTTTTAAATGGAAGATGGAGATTCTCAAAAGAGATAATGCACACAAAAAGAAACATTATAAAGATAAGTCTATGCCTTCTCTATGAATTCAGCTCAAATCACAGAAAATTAAATGTTCAGTCCTCTGAAGTGAATTGCACAACTTCTACAGATATCAATAAGACCATAATTTCACTGCCGCACTTGTATTTTCACTATACCTTAGTGTTTAAATTAGTTCTCATGAATCCTTTTCCTAGATGTACTTTCACAAAGTAGGAACAAAGGTTTCATTACCACATTAATCAAAACTTACTTAATAACTCAAAATCTAACTTCTTGAAAAATTTGTCTTTTAATAGACCTAAAAGTATATATGTAACCACTGCCACCAGAAAACCTTTTGAAATGAAAAAATAATTATGAATAAAGTATTTATATTTACATGTCAATGTTGTGTTTCTGGTGCAGAAGAGAGAAATAATACAACATGTTTTAAATATATGAAAACATTTAGGAAGTTTAACTTAAACTGTTGAATTTTAGAATCATAAATTTTCACTGCATGTAATGGGATTAGCAAATAAATTAGGAAGTACTTCTATGAGTTTATCGGGGGGGGGGGGGGGGATTATTTTTAGTAGCTAAAAAAAAAAACTATAGAGAATTGAGGATTATCTGTCTTCCAGAAATCCCTTCTAACTTAAATTATTTTTCAGATCTATGATTCTATGAAAAGAATGCAGTCTTAGGTAAAATAAATGTTTAATAGCTCCTGTACTAATCAGTTGCATGGTGTCTTAATGGTTGTTTTTGGAGAGTGTGACCTTAAATATAGTCAAGGCCACTAGAAAGACTTGTTCACATGAACCATTCCTTCTTAGTTATAAGTAATCACACCAGAAGTTATCCTAGAGTGAGGCTCTTGTGAACTGGTAGGACAAAATCAATAGCTGAGGAATATATTTTCATCATTGCAAGATTACCTAAAGATGTCTTAAGAGATCCAGGCACTAATTCGCTCACTCTGTGCTGTGGGAATATAACCAGTTACTCATAATTGTAGCTCTTATGAAATTTTCCCTCCCGTACTGAATTCCTGACTCAGCTGTACTATTTATTCAACAGGAGGATAAGTAGTAAGTTCATCAGCTCTCTCCAGAAATCTCTAAAGCTGTTACATAATCATTTGACATATTTGATATCTCATACAGAGATGCTCAGTTCTAGACAATCAAGGAACTGTTTGAGCTTTCTGCAGGTTTAGGTGCATTCATTACACATAAACATATTTCCTGTTGAAGGTATGAAGAGAATAATCAGGACTATCTGGACTATTCTGGACTGTCCTGGACATTCTGGACATTCTATGACTCTATGACTGCCTGTAGGAAGAACTAAGAAGAATCTAGAGCAATCAAATGCAGCTGAATAACTGCAGGGGCATCTTCTAAAACAGTACTTTTTTTAGATGTTGTCTACTTCTCAGTTTTTCCTCTCTCCATTTCTACATTAATTGTACTAATACAGACATAGAGATAATATAGACATAAAGACATAGAGACAGATAATAAAGACCTAGAGACCTAGACATAGAGATTCTGCAAAGCAAATGCAGCCTACACCTACAGCTGCCATTTCTTATAGAATTGCATCTGGATATCTTAAAAAGAACCACTGCCTAGTGGAAATACCATTTACTTGATAAAATACCTGAAAAAATACTTCCAAACAGCTAAGCAGGAATAGAAGTTGGTAAAGAATGAGACCACAGCTAGCAAAAGAGCAAACATGACTCTTGCCTGTAGTGTGAAGTTAATTGGAGATTCTGACACTGAGGTGTGAGCCAGAGCAGAGCATTCTCAGCACCAAGGTACTTCAGAAGAAAGTAAGAACTTATTCTGGGAAGAGTTTTTCAAAGAGATTTTTCAAATGTCAATTAAGGCTGCATGCCTGACTGCTTTTTGTGCTTTCAAAATCTTTTCTTAAATTGCTAAAATGAGCAGATAAAACTCTGAATACTCACAGGGAATCATAACAGTGAAAGTATCAATTTACAAAATCACTTTTCAAAGTTGAATTTACCTTTTATAAGATTTCTGTTCCTGAACACTAAGCAAGAAACCTCCAGATCACCTCCTTAGTCTTTCAACTTTTCCCTGGTGTTTTCTGTGCGCTCTTCAAATTTTAAGATCAAGAAGTCCTTTCTTTTCTACCATCTTGAAAAAAAGGTTAAGAATTTCTTTATTTTTTTTCTGCAATCTTTTCGATATTATCTGTTGCACTTGTTTAGGAAAGCAATATAAAGTACAAGGAAACAAATGTTTCTGCAGGAAACATCTCTTTCTTATTATCTTTGCAGTAGTTTGTTTCCAGTGCATTAGTGATAAAGAGAGAAAGAGAACTGAGAGTTAGTCTTTAGCTGAGTTTAGCTGTGTGATTTTTCTTCCTGAGATCTGCTGCCAGATCTAAAGCTGTTTGTTTTTTTTTTTTTAAATTGTTTGTTTTGCTGTTTTGGTTGGTTGGTTGAGTTTATTGTTTGGTTTTTTGTTGTTTGTTTGGTTTTTTCTCAGGTATTCTTCTCGTTAACGGTATACCAGTAACTCTGGAAAGAGCAACACTAGAGCGGGTGAGAATCATAGAATCATAGAATGATCTGGTTTAGAAAGGACCTTAAAGATCATCTAGTTCCAACCCTCCCTGCCAAGGGCATGGACACCTCCCACTACACCAAGTTGCTCAAAGCCTTGAACACTTCCAGGCATGAAACATCCACAACTTCCCTGGGCAACCTGTTCCTATGTCTCACCACCCTCAGACTAAAGAACTTACTTAAGTCTGATCTAAATCTACCCTCTTCCAGTCTGAATTCATCGTATCACTACAAGCCCTTGTAAAAAGTCCCTCCCCAGCCTTCTTGTAGGCTCCCTTCAGATACTGGAAGGCCGCAATGAGGTCTTCCTGAAGCCGCCTTTTCTCCAAGCTGAACAACCTCAGCTGTCTCAGCCTGTCCTTGTAGGAGGGATGTTCAAGCCCTCTGATCATCTTCATGGTCCTCCTCTGGATCCAATCCAACAGCTTCATGTCCTTCTTGTATTGGGGGCTCCAGAGCTGAACACAGCACTCCAGGTGGGGTATTGTGAGAGCAGGGTATCTGTTGCTTCCACAGACTTCAGAACTCAAGGGGCTATGCCTTAAAAGAAGTAATCAACTTCATTTTATGAAGTTTTACTGTTTTTATATTTTACATGTTTGAGAGGAAGCTTTTTATTTTTTTCAAAGTTACTTGCCTGTGGCAATAAGCTTGGAAAACATAGCTGTATCAAATAGGAAAATAGCTGCAGGCCACAAGAGATTTCAAAGACAACCACGTAAGTCATATCCCAGAACACGTTCAGCTTTTAAATACCAGTCTCCTAGCTGAATCTGTCATTTATCTTGTTAGCTGTAGTCATATTCCTGTGCCTATATTATTTCCATTTTAATGTATTTTAAGTATCCAGACTCATTATGACAAATTAAAACACTCAGTTAACAATCTTTAAGAACAACTTAATTTGATATATATATATGTCTTACAATATAGAACAGACCAAAGAATACTTACCAAATTTCAGAGAAATAAAATATTCAGTTCAGGTTTTGCTTTTTTTCTTTTTTTTTTTAATTCTGTGTTTATTTTTTTCCATTTTTGGTTTAGCGCCTCTCAAATACAAGATTTTCTTTTTATCATAATGACCTAGGTACAAGACTTGTAATTACTAATATATTTATTTTATTGAATATATATAATTTATAAATTTTAGGTAAATATATTCATTTATATTAAATACATTGAAATATAAAATATCAATAATTATTATACAATCATTATACCAATTATAATTAGACAACAAGGAAGAATCTGCTCTAGATTCTACAGTCCGGCTTGGCAGCGGGGTTGGACTTAATGATCTCCAGAGGTCCCTTCCAACCCCTAACATTCTATGATTTCAAACAAATCCTAGGAACAACATGTTTTGACAAAAAGATCACTGGATTAAAACCTTGAATAAATCAGTAACTGTATTGTATCTACTACAATGGTTTTCTTCATCTTCTGAATAAAGCCTTGACACACTGACTGTCTAGACTTGTTTCTCAATGTACTCCTGAATGCTGCTTTACAGATTGCACCACAGTCTGAAGTATCCTGTTTGCTTCCCTTTGTAAATCCATATGTTATCTCCAGGATACCAGAGTTATGCATGGTAGCACCAAGAACAAGCCACTGTGGTTGACAACTCAGAAGCCCTTGTTTCTTGTCAGTCAGCAAATCATTACTAGGCTTGCACCATATGAGTCTGATCTGCATCATGTGCAGGTTACAATCCACTAAGCTGCCCTGTGTAAGTCCATGCTGGTATTTCAAAATTACTGTTTGTGCAGGAAGGGAATGGTGAGAGATAAAGCAAAAGTCTTAAGGCAGATTAAGGCACAGACAGATATATCTATCTTTATAATGATGGCATGACAATGTTGGCCCCTTGGCCTCATAAGATATTCAATGTTATACCATTTTAAACTGTGTCAGCTCCAGAATCAGACCAGTCAATCACTATTCAGTTAACCAACAAAGTAATATTTTGTGTTAGGATAACACTCATGTGGTGGATCATACTCACTATACATACCCATTTTTGTCTCCATCAAAATTTCTTAAGAGGTTTATGTTGTCCCTTAAACATGGGCTGATCAGCAATGAGACAATTTCTGTAGGCTTTCTTTTCATCCCTAGAAACCTGTTTGGTGCTCTGCCAATCATCTTGCACAGAACTGAGAGAATAGAGGCATCACAAGTATGTAAATCTGGATTTCCATCAATTTTATTTGCAAATAATTAATTTCTACCTAAACCTAAAGAGTCAGAACTCATTACCTAGCTCTGTATAATCCTTCAGTCTACCTACTCCATGTCTTCACAAGGGGGATATAAAACTGCCTTTCATTCACTAACACTTGCTTTTTGGTTTAGTGGAAGTATTTGAACTGAAGGCCTTTCTATAGGACTTACTTAGAGTCGGCATGCTCTCACCTGCAAAAATAATATTTGCCATATATGAACACACACCATCTGCAGATGGAGGGTACAAAAATTCCAGGTGCACTTTCCTCTCAATGGCTTGAAGATGAGGTGGGATGCTTTTATAGCATGGAGATCCCACAGAAGATTTTAGATATGACTACAAAGATTAAACATTATTAGGGAAGAAAAGCTAAAGAAGTAGGTGATAGCCTTCCTTCCTTTTAATGAAGAATCTCAGTTACACAGAACCTGAAAAAGATGTAGCATTGAATGAAACAGGAGTGTAGCATCTAACTTCAACCTTAGATCTGTTGTGTGTGAAGTTTATTGAGATATTATGGTTTGGATATGGTAATGGTTTTAAACTAGAGAAGGGTAGACTTAGATTAGACATTAGGAAGAAGTTCTTTACTATTATTCACTCTGAGGGTGGTGGAACACTGGAACAGGTTGCCCAGAGAGGTGGTGGAGGCCACATCCCTGCATATGTTTAAGGCCAGGCTTGATGGAGGTCTGAGCAACCTGATCTAGTTAAAGACATCCCTGCTGACTGCAGGGGGGTTGGACTAGATCATCTTGGAAGGTCCCTTCCAAACCATTCTATGATTGTACAAGAGTCTGGAAAAAATATCTTTTATACTTTTAATACTTTAAGTGGCCAGAGGACACAGCTATGTAATGGATGGAGTTTACGGATTATTACCTAAATAAAAGGTGAAAATAAATTGGAAGTCCAGCACCTGTGCACTATGGAATTTTTATAACAGAGCAATGCATATGCTATATAAAAATATCAGCTTAAACTCTACAGTGGTGGTTTTATTTGTTTCTAGGTTGACTTTTTTTCACTTTTGTTCAGTTACTGCTAGGTTATTACTTTTGACAACTAATATGACTGGAATGTCTTCCAAATGTAACCATAGGTTGAACTCAAAGTGAAAAATGTATGAGATATTACACATAGTACTATAATAACACAGCTGATGTGGATATTGACATCTCTTCAAGATTTACTTACAAAGTAGCTGAGTATGAAGAGAAACAGGAAGGCTTAATATATAATTGTCTATTAACTGCCTAAGAACTTTCTGCTTTAATGTATTTTTCAATTGCAAAACTATCTTTTGCTATGAAGCTTTCCATATCAAAATAGAAGCTGGATAAATAATTGAATGTATGTCACCTGATAAATGTCAAAAAATATATTCGTCCTTCCAATGCACTTTAAGACTGATGGAGCTAGTTTTCCTCAAGAAGAATGGGGACTGGGAGTTTCCAATATCTAGTCACTGTACCAAGTTCTCTGTTGGGAGGTTATGGTCTTGATGGAGGAAGTTTCATCCTTATCTGTATTAGGTCTGATATGTGTTATTCTTATGCATTTTTCTAACACAGTTTCCTTGTGCACTCTTTCTTCATTCGTTCCTAATTAAAGTATCCCTATACCTTAGCTAGTCGCTTAATAGGGTAGCCTCAGCCACAGTTAACACACAGGGTCACTATTTATTACTTAAAGACTACATATATTTCTTTGACCTTTTCATACATAGTGTTTAGACAGCTAAGCTAAAAAAAGTTAGGCAATGGTCACTTTATCATTTGATAGTTTCTGTAGCAACTGAAACATGTTAGAATCAGCTCAGGCCAAGCCAGACACAGACAATTTAACTAATAAATGAAAATGTTGATTTTAATAGACAACAATGTGGACACAACAAAATACTGCCCATAATATTATAAAATATGCAAATGACCTCAATCTTACTCCTCTCTTTCTAACTTCAAATACTACATTCATGCTTTGTGTCCCTGCTTTACAGTCAGTTGATATTGAATTCTTGCCCATGGTGAACCCTATATTCTTTTCTGAATAAGCACTTTCCAGAACACAGTCCTACAGCCCACCTATAAAATCCAAAACCCTTCTTTTTCTAAATCTACTTTTGTAGTTCGCTAAATTGGAACATATTATTCCTGTTCCATAAAATAGTCCAATATTTCAAAAAGACATCATGTTGCGTAAGTATGTCATATTTCATGGAGATAATTGCATTAAAAAAACCCAAACAGTATAAGAAAAAAAAAAAAAAGGAACCAGACCCCAAGCACTTACTTATTTCTATTTGACTAATTTAAAAATAAAATAATCTTTATGACTAGTTCTTGTAGAAAGTATCAGGCAAACACAGGTTTATTTACTATTCTGGCAAGTTTGTATCATTGTCAAATTTTATCAGCAGCAAGTCACTCTTCAGGATTTTGTTGGAAATATTGAGTAACACCAAGTCTAGTGCTAAACATGATATATTCTTCCAGGAACTCAGTGTTTACCATTTTGTGAGGTTTTTTTTTAATTCATGTCACCATGTAATAACTGACACTGTAATACAAATAGAAAGACCAGAAAAAAAAAAAATAAAAAAGGAAAATAAAGAAAAAATTACAATTAAAGAAAAAAGAATTATTGAAATGAATCCAAAGTTTAATCTCTGCTGTAGAAAATGAAATATGAGAAGAACTTTTAGCCAAAAATAACTTTTAATCTTCTTACTTCAGATTCTTTTTTTCAATCAGTACAAGCTGATGAGCACTCAAAATTTTAAGTAAAGGCCACTTATGCACCTCAGTAGGTTTGACATTTCAGACTCTGATATTTGAAGACAGCATGTTTTCTAATAAGTCACCACTCAAAGCTTTCAAAAGCACATATGGATTGAATATATATGTGTATGTGTTTACATCTCTGGGAAAATCTTATACCTCATGAGAAAAAATGGAGCCGGTGGCAGAAGGTTGACCGGTGGTGAGATGTAGGGAATTTTATCTCCTGTGTCTTTTATTTGAAACATATGATAGGTAAACAGAACACTTATATGGTCAGGAATAGGCTCTGCAGAAGAAGCATATTCAGCTTAAGATATTATTCCTGACAACGAAGGTTACTTAGGTAGTAAGATAGCTTCCTAGAAGCTTCCTAGAAGTTCATGTCTTCTCATTCATTTAAGTCTAAACCGGATATCACTCTCTCTAGAGAAAAAGCATGTTCCGAGGGGAAAATTAATGACTGACTTCAGGCTTAAGCAGATCCTTTCAAATTAATTCAAGGATTCTTTTCTGAATTTATGAACCACCTCTACTGAAGAAGTTTAGATTTTGTTTCTCTGTGACTAAAAATGTACGATAGAGTAGGAAAGCACAAAATCTCTAGGTGACTGAATTCCCAACAGCCCTTGAAACTTTTTTAGGTCAGAGCTAGCACCTGATTTTCTACAGACTGCCTGAGAACTTAAGAAAGAATATTATTTGAAGGAGAAAGAACCCTCCAAGACAGGTTGAGTTAGTCCCTAAAGAATATTGGATTCACTGTACATGTGCATTAACAATGCACATCTGGAGTTGGACTGTTTCCACTTTCTCATATGAGTACAGTATTCATTGGTATATAGACCTCTTCACTTACTGAACACTCAGATGCAAGAAGGACTTTTTGTATCTGTATTCAACTTTCTATTAGTTAGCTGTCTAAACCATGCAAACCCTTATGATAGGTAAAAGAAATGCACATCTTTAGATACAGGAAGAAAGCCTACAAGCTGATGAAGAACCAGTAAATTATATAAAACCAGAACTAAATCTAGATAGAAACATAACAATATCCTCTCCCAGAGTTTCATATTTTTATCAGCTGTCTGAGGATTCTCTTGTTCCATTTTGGTCAGCTGGTTTTGGTTTGTGGTTGCAGTTTTTTCCCTTTTGCCTTTGCAACTCACTATGACTTCTACTCTTCGATGTCAAACCTACTTGAATTTTTCTGTAGTGATGTACAAAAGTTGCACAACAGGGGTTCATTATTTTGTAGAACACAATAAGAGTCTTGTTCAGTCTAAAGATATGCAATCTTACATGCTATCTTATAATACCACTTCACATGGTTGATTGAGCCTGCGGATGGTTATCTCTAACTGGTAAATGTGCAGTGTCCAATGATTAACTTTTTATAAAGAACTTTCCCATTTTCCTGCCAGAGTACCTTAGCTAGGAATTGCACTTATGTTGGTGTACAGGTACTGCATTAAGAGGTGATGCTCATTTTGTTATCTTCAGTTATATGGCATACAGAAAATGTATGCCATATAAATACCTTGTAAGCAGTAACCATGACTGGTTGAATGACTATGAAACTACAACACAATCTAAATTCTTCTGCTCAGACGAAGCAGTTTTGTCCTGTTTCGGCTAGGATAGAGTTAATTTTCACCAGGAGTTGGGAGGGAGACACAACCAGCTATTCAATACCATGCTGACTTCATGCCTTACTAGAGAGAAGGCAGTTCAAGCCAGCATTTTTGATGACTGCATCCACTTGTGCTCTGTACGCTTTATATCTCTTGTTTTGTACATTGTTATCACTGTTATTATTACTGTTATTGTTCTGACTGTTGCTTTTGCATTGCAATTCTTCTTATCTCAACCCATGGGGTTTGTATTTTCCTCCTTCTCTTGTTCCCATCCAAGGGTGGGGTGGCAGTGGCCTTGTGTTACCCAGGTCCTGGCAGGGTCTAAGCCACCACAAGCTTTCATTCTAAACTGTTAAACAATATCACGACATCCATGTGGATTTGAAACTCACCTTTAAGAAACATGACCTGTATGTCACTACAATTACATATTTGTATATCATAATGAATAATGCCTCATAAGTTATTATATTTCCCCTTAATTAATAGCACTATGAAGTTCAGAATTTTCAGTTTGGGGAACTTTTTATTAACTTTGTGTTTTAAATAGGCTGCATATTGTGTATACCACCTTCAATGTCATTTTACTGAATTAAATACTTATATTCATTGCAGTGAAGTTACCACTGACTCATAAATTAATGGATAAAAAATCCTCACAGTAAAATAACAGAACATAATTAAACTATAGAACTTGTCCCAATTTTAGGTGACATTTTGATAAATTAAAATTGTAATTACTTCAACTTTTTGAATAGGGCTGACACCAGGCAGAAGCCTCAGCTTTTTCCATATAGAAAATGAATCAGCAGAAGGTGATTAGCCCAGCAGAAGGTTATTTAAATTTTATTACCTGGAAGGTTACTAAAGGCAGTTCCACTTTCCCTATGTTTAACTACTTTTTCTTGATCAGAGTGAAATTTCACCTCCACTACTCAGAGTTGAAGTCATATCAGTATCTAATATAAACAGTAAAAATTCCATTGTAGGTAGAAGATGTAATATTTCTGCTCTTGGCCAAAGTTTGCTGACAGAGCTACAATATTTCTTGAGGCAGCACGTAATAAGTTTATCAATGTTCTAAAAACTTTCTTTTGTATTTCCAGTTATAATTCCATATAATTTATTTAATAATATTTAGTATTTATGGAGCAAGTGATAAGGTTATGATCTGCTGCCAAAATATTGTGAAGTAGTGAAGAATAACATTAAGAAAATTACACATGTAATAGAACTACCTGTTGTTTGGGTTCTTTTGTTCAGTCTTAAACAGCTTCTTTTGAACAGTAGTCCAGAAATTCAATACTATACAAATCTAATCTCCTTTTAGGGAAAAATAAGTGAAGGTGTGAAGAGTGGGTTTCACAATAACTGACATGATTTGAACATTTTTACAATACAAAACCTGTGGGTTTTCCTTATTGTGCTTAATCTTTTTAAGTTTGCCTTGTAAAGCAAGGTTGTTAGGCAGAGATCATGAACCGAGAATTTCAGCTCAAAAAATCAGTTCTATGAAAAATTATTTTAAAGTGCAGGAAAACAGGGAATGTTGAATAAAAATTTTTGGCAACCTGGTTTAGTAATTATCTGCAATGCTCTCTGAAGGTCTGTTTACTAATATGCTTATACTGTGCATTTTTTTAAAAAATATCACTATGAAATTGAATTATATGGAATATAGAAGTGGACTTCAGAAAAGTCTCCAGCAAATTGTCATATAACAATGTGCAAAATCTCCTGACCTAATCTTTAAGGGCTCTGCTCACTAAGGGAAGTTGAGCTATGGCCAAAGAAGAAATTTTGATACACTTTTGGCCATGGCTTGGTCCACAGTAGCCAGCAATGTAAGTAGAACAGACCTGGAAATGGTAGGCAGGTTCAACCAACAGTCTGAATCAATATCACAGCGGTGAGGCAACTCTGAGGATGAGATTAGGAAGTCATCTTATAGGTCAAGGTTAGAATCAGGACTAGTGATCAATGAACAGTGAGGACCAAGGCCAAGACTGGCATTCTGTACAAGAGTTGGGATATGGATGATGGGGCTCCATGGCCAGGAAAAAGGGCATGGAGTCTAACTGGAGACTGACACTACTCCAGCATACCTTAGGAAGGTGTTAATGGGCCTAGTTGGAGCTGAAGTGGACTCTTTGCGTCAATAGTGTAGAGGGAGGGCTTCATGTGTGTCTGGTAAAACCATTAAGGTTTATTTGCATGCTTAGGGCCCTGACATAAGCCATAGATTTCAGGGCTCAGATTTTTCTACTGTACATTGGTTGGATTAGATAGTGTAGAGCATATGAAAGTCAATACTATACTCTGCAAAACATGCAAAGCCACAGGAGAATCTCACAGAGTCCTCTTTTAGATTCACACTTAATTCTTCCGCAGACTATAAGAAACAGTTATTATTCTACAGTCTTAATATTTTTCCATGCTGTTTTGTTTATAAAACAACTCTCTTTCTTGGACTATAATTTATGGCTACTTGGGCCAAAATACTAGGGAAGGAGCATCAGCTCCTGCTATAAATTTCATCAACTGCATATTCATTCACATCGCAATCCTGCATAACCAGCATGCAGTTTGCACTGCAGTCATCTTTACTTGAATGAGTTAGAGTGGCATAGCTAAAGTAGAATGATTTGAAATAATTATTTAATAGTCTCATAGAATCATAGAATGGTTTGGGTTGGAAGGGACCTCAAAAATCGTCTATGTCCACCCACCCTGCCATGGCTGAGACACCTCCCACTAGACCAAGTTGCTCAAGTCCCCATCCACCCTGGCCTTGAACACCTTCAGGGGTGAAGCATCCACAACCCGCCTTGGGAAACCTGTTCCAGTGTCTCATCACCCTCAGAGTGAATAATTTCCTTCTAATTTCCAATCTAAATCTACCCTGCTCCAGTTTAAACCCATTACCCTTTGTCCTATCACTACAGGCCTTTTAAGAAGTCCCTCCTCAGCCTTCTTGTAGGCCCCCTTCAAATACTGGTAGGCAGCAATAAGTTCTCTCCAGAGCCTTCTCTTCTACAGACTGAACAACCCCAACTCTTTCAGTCTGTCTTCATAGGAGATGTGTTCCAGCCCTCTAATCATCTTTGTAGCCCTCCTCTGGACCATTACTGGCCTGTCAAGGTCTCTTTGGATGGCATTCTTTCCCTCCAGCATGTTGACAACATCACACAGCTTGGTGTCATCCACAAACATGGTGATCCCACTGTCAATGTCACCAACAAAGATATTAAACAGCAATGGTCCCAGTACAGATCCCCGAGGAACACCACTCATTACTGGCCTCTGCTTGGACATTGAACCATTGATCACAGGTTGCAACTCTTTGAGTGCAACCATCCAGCCAATTCCTTATCCACCGCGTGCTCCATCCATCAAATCCATATCTCTTCAATTAAAAGACCAGGATGTCGTGTGGGATAGTGTTGAAGGCTTTGCTCAAGTCCAGGTAGATGACAGCAGTGGCTCTTCCCTTGTCCACTGATGTTGTTACTCCATCGTAAAAGGCCACCGGATTTGTCAGGCAGGATTTGCCCTTGGTGGAGCCACGTTGGTTGCCACCAATCACCACCACCATGTGCCTTACTGCAGCCTTCAGGAGGATCTGCTCTGTGATCTTGTCTGACACAGAGGTGAGACTGACTGGTCTATGGTTGTCAGGGTCTTTCTTTTTTCCCTTTTTGAAAACGGAAGTGATGTTTCCGATTTTTCACTCAGTGGGCATTTCACCAGACTACCATGACTTCTCAAATAGATAGAAAGCGGCTTAGCAACTTGGTCTGCCAACTCTTTTAGGACCCTCAGACAGATCTCATCAGGTCCCATGAACTTACACACTTTCAGGTTCTTTTGATGGTCTCAAACTTGATCTTCACTTACAATGAGCAGATCTTCCTTCTCCCAGTCCCTGCCTTTCGCCTCTTCAACTTGGGTGGTGTGGCTAGAGCTCTTGCCAGTGAAGACTGAGGCAAAGAAGTCATTGAATACCTCAGCCTCCTTCATAACCCTTCTGACTAAGTCAAGTGGAAATCTAATTAGCAGCAAGGCAGATGCACTGCACAACGTCCCAAATGGAAATACGGCTCACCTCACTTGCATTCACTATGTTGATCAAAATTCTTTGGATCAAAATTCTCTGGATCAAAATTCTCTGGTCAGAATGAAGCTAAGGTCTTCTTTTCACCTCTATCTCACTACTTATTTGTATCCTCTTACACATCAGCATATCTTCTAAGATATGCTGTTCCAAACTCTTTCTGGTTGCTGAAGAGAAGATCTGCTTTTAAGAAGCTCTTGTTTGGACCAGTGACCAGGTTTTTGAAATACAGTGTCCTTTGGGGTGAATTTCCAGAGTCCCACAGTTATTTTTACCATTTACTTAGAAGCATGTAAGCATAGTTAGTTTACAAGGAAATGCAATATTTTTAATTTAATAGATCTTCTGTTTGCAACTTGTAGGAAGTATAAAAAATAACGTGAAAATGTAAGCTCTCCGTTATTTCCTGTGGTTTAGGTGACTGCTGGCAGTTTCCTGAGAGAAATATATTTAAACTTCGTAGACATTCAGTATCTTTAGAACTCTTGCCTTTGAAAGAGAAACGCAAAATCATTCAGGATCAAATACAATATGAATGTAAACCAAAGGGTTTATCCATAAACTCTGAATTAATGTTCATAAAGGAGAACTTTATTTTACACTGTAATATAAACACCTGTTGCATGAGGTGAGTGGAGAGATAGTATATTGTACCTTTTCCTATTTTCATGTCAACTATTTTCATGTTGAGCATTACTTGGTTCACCAATCCTGAAAACAGGATTTCTGTACTTCATCTGCCATATATTAAGTTGTTAGTCATTCCTTGAGACAGAAATATCAATTTAATTTGCCAGGAAATCATCCTGCAGGTAAAGAGAGAAATGCACAGCAGAGATTTTTAGCTGCTCATTCTCTCCAACAAGCTTCTCTAAGATCTTAATAATAAAAAAGTGTTTATAGCTTGGGGGAAAAATGAGAAACAGCCTAGGTCTGGGTATACCCAGGCTGATGGTACTTGAAAATGGCTTATAGTTTGCTACTGGAGCCCATTTATCTCCTTAGCTAGACTCGTGTTCAGCAGTGGCTTTCCTAGCCAATTTATTTCTGAACTGAAGAGAACATAATGGCTGTAGCTTTGTCTTCTGACTACATCCTTTTGCCCAGTCCTAAAAATTTCATAGGACTGGATAGAAAGCAGTATAGAATATTTTATTTCATCCACTGTTATGAAGCATTGCATGAAAACAATATCCTGCTAAACTAAGGATGGAAAGATATCTTTAACTTGGAAATGACTTACTTTATTCAGGATAACTTAAAATTTTAACATAGGCTTAGTATTATTATCTAAAGCCTTTATAGAGTATGTTGCTTTCCTCCATGTTTCAGGGAGAGCGTATCATCTTTATACTGCTTATAGTCAAACATTGATGAAAATGCTCACCATACAGATTTGGATACTTTTGTTAAATTGGTAATGATTTTCTGCTTTTGTAACAAGTCTCATCAGATACCTTCCTCTAGTAAGAAGTCTCCTTCCTGAGGTTAATGGAATAAGTGTATAAACTGAAATGCATAGGACAATTCATCTCTATATTATAGTATCATTTTATACAGTGTTCAATAGCATAGATGAAAGTAGATTAGTTAAAACTGTACCTTTGATAGAGCTTGAAAAAAAGACTTGGATAGTCATATCATTAACATAGATCTATATTTGAGCCTATGCTTATTTACCCCTTCTTCTGTCTTTACAGTTTTTTTGAGAAAATAACTCTTCTACTCCTACACTCCATCACAGGGAGGAGGAGGAGGAACCCCATGGTCTGTCTATTGTCTTTACAGAAAATAATTGAATCGGTCTATACATTCATGATGAGATACTTTTGATGCTTAATGGCTAAACTTCTAAAGAAGGAAAAAGCTTATTTTGGAGAAGGTTCATGGATTATGGTTGGACTTCTTTCCCAAATATTAAGTTAGAATCAAAATAAAAGGTTCTCCATAGCAAAAGTACTTTGTTGTTGGACCAACCTTTCAAAACGAACACTGATATTAAGATAAAGAAATAACAGAGAAGAAAATTCCTATGTACCACTTATAAACATGACTTGTCTGTATATCAGCCACTGGAATGCAGATAGAGAAGCAAAGGTTGCAGGATACAGCGGGAAAACAAAATATGTAAGAAATATATGGTTTCTTAGCTACCCACTTTCTATATTTGTTAGAAGATTCCATATTGTCACAATGTATTTACCCAGCCAGGTATTGCTCAAATGCAATAAAAAGTAAATAAAGTCGCCTTTCTGAATGGATGAGTTGCCGATGTGGTCCCTGGCAAGCTACATTGCCTGTATATGGAAAGCTTAGAACTGTTAGCATGGATGCATTTTTCCTTCTCTGTTCTCTTTTGTCAGTACACAAATGCATTATGAATATAAAAAGGAATCCATGCTCTTTCAAAAATTTACATTTCTCTATCCTTGTCATTATAATCTCAATATATCTCATACAATTTTCCACTGGATTTTAAAAATTTGGGAAATATACAGAAATATTATGTAGTGCAATTAAAATTTAAAAGTATAGTAAAATATCATTGAAGTAAAAATTTGTCAGAAAAAAAGACAGTCAAAAGAAGATTTTTTTAATATAAAATCTGTTTCTGCTTCTCTGGTTATTGCAGAAAGATGTATTTTTAATCCTCAAATGGCACTAATTTGATGATTACTTCTTGTTACATGTGCAAATGTTTTGAGAAGTAGTATATAATATAAATGAAGAATAATAGAATTTATTTTCAACAGTGAGTTGATTCTGGATTCTGAAAGAGGAAGGCACAGCCTCTGCAACCCTAATTTACAAGCAGAAGTTCCAAAAAAGACCAAGAGTTCACTTGGTCCCTGTGACCAACTTTTTTAGGTTTTCAAGCTTTCTAATTTGAGCTTTATTCAGAATGTCCTCTGTGTCAAGCAGTGGAATACCAAACACATTCAGATCACCAGGCACAGAAACATTGAGTCATGGGTTCTTATATGTTTTGCTTCTCACCCAAATCCTTTCTGGATTTAAGCTGTTAAACACATAAATAATCCCATATACACCCTCAAACAAACAAAATCAATGGGGGAAGGGTATACCAACAGCTTTACACTAAGTAAGCCAAAGGTTAGCATGGCAAAGCATTGTGTTGAGTCAACCATCATCATTATATGCTGCCATCAGTTGCCTGACCACACAGGACAATGCTGAACTCAGCAACATCCCCTCACAAGTCTTCTTTCAGACAGTCCTGCCATAGGTTCCTGTGGGCCCAGCTCCTCCACTGCCCACTGTGGTGCCAGCATCACCTGCTGGACACAATGGACAGAGATGGCTCCCTCTGTGGACCTTCACATGGAAGGACACCACTGAGAGAGCTCAGCAAGATGCAACCAGCCCCAACAGAAGTCACACCCAATAGGAAGCTCCTTCAACTGATCGGCTCTTGGTTGATATAATTCTGGCCTCACCTGCCACCCCAACCCCAGCCACAACTACCTGGGTGAGGGCAGAGCCCCAAAGACACAGGTGTGCCAGGTTCTGCCTCTGGAACATGAAGCCAATAGGAAAACCAAAACATTCTGCTAGGTTTTGACTCATTCACAGGTCAACTCCAACCTGGAGCCCACAACTCAGGCCCCAGCACTTCACTAACTTATGTATAAGGATCCTGTATAAAAAAAAACTTCCATCTACATTCCCATATTTATCAAAAACTCTCAGTTTTAACGGGTTATGAATATTATTTAGAGAATAATTTGACCTTTTACACTACCAATGGGATCTGCCTACAATATATGAATGAAAACAAGATATATAGCAGTGTATATTTTGTCTGTGCTAGTGAGTGGTGCTCCGCAGTAGGACAAGTTCTGTAGAATGAAATAGGTAGTGCTCAAGATCTCCATTCCACATCATAGGTGTTTTAATGACTATTTAACTCTGAGGGTACAAAATATTCTTGCAATTATGTCACTTAAGTTACATGAGGACCTAATATTTTGTACACAGAACTGTTTTTCTTTTACACCATGCTGTCTCTGCTACAGTGATTCTTCTTCCATCTTTGAATACAGATAATTTAATTCCTGTTTTTAAATTTTAGATTAGTTAAATCCACTAATTAAATGAGTTTTCTCTAAGACTGACAGTCATGTGCAGGATACAGAATTGTGAATCATAATCATAGAATCATAGCGGTTGTAAGGGACCGCTGGAGATCATCAAGTCCAATCCCCCTCCCAAGCAGGACCATAGAATCTAGGACAGGTTACACAGGAATGCATCCAGATGGGTCTTGAAAGTCTCCAAAGAAGGAGACTCCACAACCTCCCTGGGGAGCCCATTCCAGTGCTCTGGAACCCTCACAGTAAAGAAGTTCCTCCTCATGTTGAGGTGGAACTTCCTGTGCTCTAGCTTGCACCCATTGCCCCTTGTCCTATCACAGGGCACAAGTGAAAAGAGGTTGCCCCTTTCTTCATGACACCCAGCCCTCATCTATTTAGACACATTAATTAGATCCCCTCTCAGTCTTCTCTTCTCCAGACTAAAAAGCCCCAGATCTCTCAACCTTTCCTCAGAAGGCAGGTGTTCCAGTCCCTTAATCATACTTGTAGCCCTCTGTTGAACTCTCTCAAGTAGATCTCTGTCCCTCTTGAACCGGGGAGCCCAGAACTGAACACAGTACTCCAGGTGAGGTCTCACTAGGGCAGAGTAGAGGGGGAGAAGAACCTCCCTCCATCTGCTGGACACACTCTTCTTAATGCACCCCAGGATACCATTGGCTTTCTTGGCCACAAGGGCACATTGCTGTCCCATGGAGAACTTGTTGTCCACCAAGACTCCAAGGTCCTTCTCCACGGAGCTGCTCTCTAGCAGATCACCTCCCAGTCTGTACTGGTGCATTTTGTTACTCCTTCCCAGGTGCAGGACTCTGCACTTATTCTTGTTGAACCTCATGAGGTTCCTCTTTGCCCAGCTCTCCAGTCTGCCCAAATCCTGCTGAATGGCCGCACAGCCTTCAGGTGTATCAGCCAAACCTCCCAGTTTTGTATCATCAGCAAACTTGCTGAGAAGACACTCTGTCCCTTTATCGAGGTCGTTGATGAAGATGTTGAACAGGACTGGACCCAGCACTGATCCTTTGGGGACTCCACTAGTTACAGGTCTCCAGCTGGACATGGCACCATTGATCACTAATCTATCATGTAGCCACCACTCTATCACTCTGGGCTCTATCATGTAGCCAGTTCTTAACCCATCTCACTGTCTGTTCTTCTACCTCACACTACCTGAGCTTGCTCATGAAGATGTTATGGGAAACTGTGTCAAACGCCTTGCTAAGGCCAAGGTAGATTACATCCACTGGTTTCCCTGCATCTGCCCATTCAGTCACGACATCATAGAATGTTATCAGATTAGTCAAGCATAATTTCCCCTTGGTAAATCCATGCTGACTACTCCTGATAACCTTCTTGTCTTCCATGTGCTTAGAGATGACCTCCAGAATGAGCCGCTCCATCATTTTTCCAGGGATGGAGGGGAGGCTGACTGGTCTGTAGTTTGCTAGATCTTCCTTCTTGCCATTTTGAAGACTGGAGTGACATTGGTTTTCCTCCAGCTCTCAGGCACCTCTCCTGTTTGCCATGATCTTGCAAAAATGATGGAGAGTGGTAGAGCAACAACATTAGCCAGTTCTCTCAACACACTCTTGGGTGCATCTCATCAGGGCCCATGGACTTGTGTGTATTCAATTTTCGTAACTGATCCCTAACCCAGTCTTCACTGACTAGTGGAGAGTCTTCACTCCTCCAGGCTTCCTCTCTTACATTCAGGGTCTGGAATTTACAAGGGCTGGTCTTTGGATTAAAGACTGAAGCAAAGAAGGTATTCAGCAACTCTGCCTTCTCTGCATCCTCGGTTATCAGGGCTGCCACCACATGCAGCAGAGGGCCCACACTTTCCCTTTTCTTCCTTTTGCTACTGATATATTTGAAGAAGCCCTTTTTGTTTTCTTTTACTTCAAACTAAGCTTCCTAGAAAACTAGTGAATATTTGCAGCCATTCAAAGCTGACACAAGATATGCATAATATACCTGCCTCTGAATCAAGAGCTCCTAGCATGCCTGAACTGTATGTCTATATGAATAGTATAATAAAATGAAGAGCTGAAAAGGACACACTGAAAAGACAAAAGACAGTAGACTCAAATTACAGCAAGGAAGTATCCAATTAGACATAAAGAAAAGAATCTTCACAGTAATGTCAGCAAGCACTGGAATGGTCTGCCTGGAAAAGCAGTGAAATCTCCATCTGTCACAATTTTCAGATATGAATAGGTAAAATCCTGAATGACCATATATGCCCCTGCCACTAACTGTGTTTTAAGAAGGACGTTTTACTACTTAGTATCCAGGGACTCCTTCCAAGCTACATTTTTAGGTTCCTGTGACAGTAAATCCCAGAGCCCATTCTAAGGACAAGAATCTAACAGGATGCTAATACTGCTAGATCAGAGAAAGCCAGAAACCAGTCAATGGCTACAAAAATGATCAGAAGGATGGAATACCTCTCCTATGCAGGAAGACAGAGAGAGCTGGGGTTCAACCAGGAGAAGAGAAGGCTCCAAGGAGACCTTATTGTGGCATTTCAGTACTTAAGGGAATTTGTAAGAAAGACAGAGAAAGGCTTTTTGACACATCCTGCAGTGACAGGAGAAGAAAGAATGCTTTTAAACTGAAAATGGGTAGATTTAAATTAGATATAAGGAAGAAATTCTTCACTATGAGGGTACTGAGGCACTGGTACAGGTTGCCCAGACAAATTGTGGACGCCTTCTGCCTGGAAACATTCAAGGTCAGGCTGGACAGGGCTCTGAACAACCTAACCTAGTGAAAGATGTTCCAGCCCATGGCAGGGTGGTTGTTCTAGATTATCATTAAAGGTCCTTTCCAATCCAAACCATTCTGTGATTCTGTGACTACTTTGTAATAGTCCTTGCTGCTTTGGACTAACTGTTTTGCACAGCAGAATTGCTTTGGAGAATCTTAACTACAGCAATTAAGAGAGCTAACTGCAGGTCAGTGCTCAGACCTGAAAAAAACACAGCAAAAAAACTTAAGTAGGGGATATTGTTAAAGAAAGGAGGCTGCTAATGAATTACCAGTGTAGCTGCTACCTACATTTTGCAGAGTAGCCTACTGATTACAATGCTATAACATGCAAAAGGGAGTATGTATATCTTATTGACGGGCTGATGTGGAGAATAAGACTCAACCTTCCCACCTGCAAAAAAATGTTTAATCCCACAGGCTCTAGAACAGACAAAGGTGACAGTGGGTTGCAATTGGAGAAAAAATATCTCTATTATGGAGAACAGAAAGCTGGGAAGCCAGTTACAGATGTAGGAGAAGAGAATGCAAAAAGCACTCATCTGTGATCTTGTGGCAAGAACACTGATATTGTATATGCATTTTATACGCAAGGTTTTATTCATTATAATGCACACATGAATTTTACACAACACATCAGTTTCTCCTTCTAGACATCAAGAGATATAGGTTAGATTTTGCTCATATCTTGTTCATTCTTTTTTTTGCTGTGATTAGAGAACTACCCATTTATCTTCTGGTGAGTTTCAGTGAAAAAGAATTGCCTGTCCCATCTTTTTGTAGTT
This sequence comes from Eurystomus glaucurus suahelicus, assembly GCA_032159205.1. Classification (NCBI taxonomy): domain Eukaryota; kingdom Metazoa; phylum Chordata; class Aves; order Coraciiformes; family Coraciidae; genus Eurystomus; species Eurystomus glaucurus. The sequence goes on along the minus strand of JAVFHW010079478.1, from coordinate 111,696 downwards.
TTAAAAATATTATTGTTCTTCATTTTAGGTTTTGTATTCATACATTTGAGAAAACATCAAGGTTCTAATGTATAAACAAAACTCATTAAGTGTTCTTCCTACATATTTAATGGAACTCAAAGCAGTTTGTACCATTGCCTAAAATAATTAACAGCAAAAATATTTTGAAATATTTGTTGCTATAAGAAACCTCTTTTCCCACTGATGGATCATGTATGTCTTTAGTATTATTGAAATATTATTTGAACTAATTCTTTCCTTCTTTGCCTTCCCCTTTGTCTTGGTTTAACACCAAGTATTAAAACACTTAGCCTCCCTCATATGCACCCTAGACATTCCCATGGGCTGCATCTTTCCTCCAGCAACTAAGCACCACATAGTCACTCTCTGTCTGCCTCCCAGCAGGATGGGAGAGAAAATCGGAAGGGTTAAAGTAAGAAAACTTGTGGGTTGGAATAAAGACTGTTTAATAATGGAAATAAAATAAAATAAAATTAAAAAATAATAATTATAAATTGTTAAGAAGGGAAAATAAAACAGAGAGACAAATAAAACCCAAGAGAAACAAGTAATGCAAAAGAGAACAGTTGTTCTGTACAAACAAAAAAAAACTTCTTTACTATGAGTGTGATGGAACACTATAACAGGTTGCCCAGAGAGGTGGTGGAGGCCCCACCCCTGCAGATGTTCAAGGCCAGGCTTGATGGGGGTCTGAGAAACTTGATCTAGTTAGAGATGTCCCTGCTGACTGCAGGAAGGTTGGACTAGATGACCTTGAAAAGTCCCTTCAAACCCAATGCATTCTATGATTCTATGAATTGCTTATGATCAACTGACACACACCTGGCCAGTTTTTGATCAGTGGCTTCCCTGCCAAAATTCTCCATGATTTTATTGCTAAGCATGATGTCATATGGTATGGAATATCCTTTTGGTCTGTTGGGGTCAGCTCTCCCGTCTGTGTCACCTCCCAACTTCTTGTACACCCCCAGACTACTACTCATTGGTGGGTTGCAGCAGAAAAGACCTTGACCCTGTGTAAGCACTGCTCAGCAGTAAATAAAACACCCCTGTATTACCACACTGTTTTCAGCACAAATCCAAAACATAGCCTCATACTAGCGGCTACAAAGAAAATTAACTATCCCAGACAAAACCAGCACACTGTTCCCTTTCCTTTTGTCTTATGACCTCTTAGCCTGGATGGACTATTTTCACTCAGATAGGATCAGCTAGGAAATGAGATAAACAATGTGACTGGCTTCTAAAACATTTCTTCACAAACATGCAGGTCAAATATATGAAATATTGCTCACTTGCTACATATGCTGATTTCATGGACATACATCATGATGCGGAAGTTTGCTTATGTATGCAAGCATAAGTTATCAGTCTGCCTTTGCCAACAATTCCTCACTGCCTGTTCACTGCAGAGTTGCTTGCTTTTATGCAGAAGTAATTACAAATAAGGACAGCTCACAATATTTTTTCAAAACACCAATCCTGATTGGCCCATGGTGAATATAATCTTTGTTTTGGTTGGAAAGTAATATTTGTACATTGCTAATTCATGCAAATCTCCAAAGAATATAGATATCTTTGTGTGAACAACTATATTTGCTCTGGAGATGTCCACCCGGGTGTTCTAGTTAAATAGATGTATGGCATTTAGAAGACAGGTAGAAAACACGATAATGTCTTAAATTAATTTGCTTTCTTGAATAAGAAGAACTACACAATCATTTTAAAAGAATTGGAAGAGCAGGAAGGAAACCTAATGGGAATGCTCAAAGAACAAAACAAGTCTTCTGTCAGGATCTAATTTTTGACATATGGAAAGATACGTATGTTTTATATTTCACCTGGTAGTTTTCTAAATAACTATGCCCAAAGTACTGCAAGGCATAAATTTAGATGTAGAGCAGCTCACTGTAACCTTCAAAATTAGGACAATACAAATGAGCTGGGTCAATTTCCCCTGATGCTTTTTTTTTCTTTTGTGCTGTTCTTTACTGTGTTTTGTCTTTTTAACATCACAAGGAAACACGTGTATCTATCTTGTTCATTTCTCCCTTTGTCAGGCTGCCCATTTATCAGCATTAAATGCTTCACAGACTGCAGAACATATAGAGTCAGATGCTCTCAGGGATTTACGCTACAGGTGTGTTCACTGTAGCTTCCAGAAGAAGGAACTGAGAGGACAGCCAGGGAGCCAGGACCAATGATGAACTAAAACATTACAGTTGTAAAGAGCTCTAAAACACAGAGCTTCTTTTAATGTTGGACTTTATTTTTAGGGTTATCCACTTTTCCTGTGACATTTTTTGTGCCCTGTAGGGAGCATAGGTGATATAATTATGGAAAACTAGTACATAACTTAGGCTTGCACAGCTTGAAGGACTGTGTATTGGGCTCAATCACATGGTTTATGTCATGGTCTCCCACTGGAAAAAGGATTTTATACGTTTATGTTATAGATGCATAGATTGTCTCCTACTTTACCAGCTCATTCTACACACAACTTTGAAACTCCTGTAGCTAGGATAAGTGGGCCACCTTATTGGGCTGCCTGCTCAAAGAAAAGTTGTTAAAAGCTCTGCTCCTCATGACCAACTCGTCTGGTCTCTTCCCAATTACTGGATCATACAGTGTCTAATCACAAGACCAATACAAAGACACGTGCCATGTCAGATTACCTTATTAAAGAGCTGAACACTGAACTCTTCCCCAAACACAAGGTTCTTCAAATATTGGACCAGAGCTGAAACTTGGAATGCTCACTAACTAGTAAAATAGTAATATGAAGAATATGAAATGGTAATGAAATAAAGATGAAAATGTATTTTTATTTTATCCAGTGAGGGAATAACTTCTGAACTTGTGAGAATATTCATGCACCTAGGAAGACAACATGCCAACATTATCACTTAAAGAATCAGAAGCATAGGCAGATGTAAGGGGGTGTGGTGGTTTCCTTAGTAAGTCTAGGACAGCTGGCCATTATGCACTCTCATTTTTCAAAACATTGAGCAACACCTGAGCTAGATAGGAACTGTCACATTTACCTCCTTTTTGTACTCTTAATCCTGAAACCTCTTTAGAATCAGGTAGACAATCTACATAGTAATCTCAGTGTAGTGGGTGTGGCTGAGCTGGTTTTCCACATAGCAGCAGTGTTTTGTGCTGGGAGCTAGAAGGGTGCTGATAACACACCCGTGTTGTGACTACTGCTGAACAAGGCTCACACAGCCCTTCCCAACATTCACTTCCCCCAGTGGGATGGGGTGGGCAAGATCTTGGGAGGGGACACAACCAGGACAGCTGGCCTGAACTGACCAAAGGGATATTCCATACCATATGACATCAGCTCAGCTATAAAGCTATGGAGAAGGGGGGGGATTGGGGGGGTAGGCTGTTCCATTGTCCTCCAGAGCAACCGCTATGCATCTTGGAGCCCTGCTTCCCAGGGAGTGGCCAAACATCACCTACTGATGGGAAGTAGAGAATAACTTTGTTTTCCTTTGCTTCTGCGTGCGGATTTGCTTAGCTTGTGTTTCTATTATTATTAAACTGCTTTTTCTTGTTTCTCATCTTATTTTCCTCCCCTTTCTTTTTGCTCTGCTGAGGAGGGAGAGGGATGGGTTAGGGTGGTGATAGAGTGGCTTGGTGGGCACCTGGCGCTCAGCCAAGGTTAACCCACAACACTCAGATAGAGGATATTAGAGTAACATATTTCTCAATTCCTAGTACAGGGGATATGAAACCCAATTTCAATTTCCTCTTTATCTAAGAGAATTAAAAGAGACGTCTCCTACTCCTGTTAAGATGTAAGTTATAGATTAAGCTCTCAATCCTTTTTGGGAAAAAAACTGTTCCACTTTAATATTGATTAAATATTCCCTGGGGTAGAAAAAGAAGAGTTTTGATTGGTACAACCTTGATTTAAAAAGTGGACACCCATTTTTCATTTTATATATTAATGATAATTTAAGTATTATGAATTACTGGAATAGCACTTGGGAGGCGAGTTTCTCCCATGACAGGCAACAGTCTTGACCATTTGGTTAGAATTTCATGATGTCTCTTACTCTGTCTTTCTCTGGAACAATGTATGTGTAATTACTTCAAGCAAAACCTAATAATTTGAAGGAGGAAGCTGAAGATTCCCACTCCTAATGTGATAGCCATCTGGTTAGTTTATTCATCCGTGTTGAGGGTTAGGTTTTCTTCCCTTTTGTTCCTTTTTATATATAGAATTTTTTCCCATAAGTTGCTAGGAAACTAACGACTGGATACTTAAAAAAGAACAAAGGCCTGGGGAAGAAAGTATCTGGGAGTTTCTTGCAGAGGGACAGAGATATCGCGAGATTTGGGCTGATAAAAGGGGGGGCGGAGTCAGCTGCTGTGTCTCTTGCTCTTGGCTTTGCAGGAGGACGGTCCCTGCTTTCGCTGCTGCCGCCGGCCTTCTTTTTCCCTCCCCGCCTTCGCCTGGAGCTATCCTCTTCTGCCTCAAGGTGAACCATTTGACTGGGACCTCACTAACATCTACCTTATTTAGAGTGGGCCCAGGATTCTGCTCCCTGCCCTGTTGGGAGCTGGGCTGCCGTGGCCCTGCCCCTGCTGCTCGTTCGGCACTGCTCTGGGTTTTTGCCTCGCACCCCCCACCTGCCGAGGCGTCCTGCCGCCCCAGCTTGCTGCTCCCGAGAGCCCTGCTGGACCGCCGGGACCGACTGCCCCGGGGAACTCGTGAAGCCGAGCCTCGCTTCCTTCCCGTCTCGCCGCCATTGCCACGTGTCTGCTGGAGCTCGCGGCCACAGCGCCCCCTGCAGCCGCGGGGGAATCATCGCACCTGCCCTGCCCGCTGGGAACCACCAGCGCCCCCTGCCGGCTGTGACCATCACTACACTGAAGGGAAAGCGCTCTCAGGCCAGAGGGCTGGCACCGGGTTGTTCTGATCCTGCTTTGCCATTAATGTTATATTTAGTTGTTGTTCGTTTGCTTTAACATATATACTAGTAAAGAACTGTTATTCCTATTCCCATATCCTTGCGTGAGAGCCCCTTGATTTCAAAATTTCAATAATTTGGAGGGAAGGGGTTGACATTTCCCATTCCAAGGGAGGTTCCTGCCTTCCCTGGGAGACACCTGTCTTTCAAACTGGGACAATCTGGACAAGTAGATTGACAGGATTGAAACCCATCCAGAAAAAAGGAAAGTGGGCCTAGGTTTCTGAATTTTTATGAAAAAAATCTAGAACACTGTTATCTTTTCTTGCTTTGCCTTTTGACTTAGGAACACTGAGAACTCCTATAACTTTAAGTGTCACAAGCAATCCAAAATTGTGTTGCATGGATTGTGTGCGCAGTATTTTTGTGTTTGAGTAACAATTTGCCTGTTTAATTCTAGGTATTGCTAGAAGCAGACATTTATTCCTTATTGGAGTCAGGGAAGCAAAGTTACTGACCATACACTTAGTTTTGTGGTGCCATTACTAGATTATTAACAATACCAGAGCTTAACAGACTAAAGCTCAATTAGCTGTAATGTACAAAGCAGTTGCTGTTGTATGGGTTGTTGAGATATCTATTAAGGTCTGCATAACTTAACATGAGGGAGGCCAGATGCTGATATCCTCAGAATAGTCTTTCAGTTAGTGAATACTTGAAGACTGAATCCACATTTTGGAATGAATTTGGATATTAGGTCACTGTATCCTTGGGGAACACTCTTAAAAATATTTTCCTGCGCTTTTTTGGATACTGGTCTGGTATAAATTCAACGAATTCAGTTATTTCTTTGCCTTCAAAGCAGATCCCTTATGAGACCAGATCTCACTAAGTTGTCATGACACACTTCACTGGGAAAGCCTGGAGGTGGGTGACCTCCAGAGCAACCCAATCTGTGGCTTCCCCCACCCTGCCCATGGCCAAGGACTCCATTGCTGCCCCCTGGGGCCTTCATCCCCTGCCCAAGTGATGCTGCAGCAAGGCCATTCTCCAGTTCTCCACAGACCAGCCCAGCCCAGACCAGCCATGGGAAGGTATCTTTCTAGTCTAATTCTTTTTCTGAAAATTCTATGGGATTAAAAAGGAGGTAGGAACAGCCATTATCCTAATTATACTTCTTTATACTGAGCTAGTCATTCTGGCCTCCCCTTATGATGAACAGAAGGAAAAATACTTCTGGGCAGTAATTAGTGTACCCTGTTTCAGGCAGCTACTTTAGGATGAAATGAATCACTTGCAAAATGTATCCATATCTATCCCTTGACAGTAATGCTTAACTGAATATAATGATAGCCTGCAGTGGCTAACTCAGATGTATATGTGCATTCTAAGTATCTAGAATTAAGAAATGCATCCCATCTAAATTCCTAGAGAGTTTACTGAGCCAGAGCGAGATCAGAGAAGAAAAAGACCCAACACCTAACATGGACTTTCATTCAATTTGCAAAGAAAGTTTCTCATACTTGGTTAGTATCCATGAAGCAGTTTGGCTGCCTTTGAGTCAGTGATTTATCCTGGAGTTTGATTCACATTTCTTTAGCAATAATACTAGTTTAAGCAGTCCCTCTGCCTATGTGGAGTACTGTTTGTGACTGCTATGGTAGTAGACTGAATTATTTGTGAAAAAAAACCCAAACAAACCACAAAAAAACCCCTGAGCATAAATAAAGGACATGGACCTTTTGGAGAGGGACAAGAGTAGGGTTACAAAGATGATTAGAGGGCTGGAAAACCTCTCCTATAAAGACAGGCTGAGAGAATTGAGCTTGTTCAGACTCAAGAAGAGAAGGCTCAGGGGAGACCTTATTGTGGCCTTCTAGTATCTGAAGGGGGCCTACAAGAAGGCTGGGAAGGGACTTTTCACAAAGGCCTTGTAGTGAACCGAGATTTATGTCTCATTGAGACAGTGAATTTACTTTCCCAGAGATGCTTTGTGGTTACTAGGACTGCCGGGAATGGCTGAGAAGTGCCTGGATTCTTCTAGAATCTGAAGATAATGGACACTATAAAAGCAGAAGAAAGCCCCGCCTCTTTCTCTTTTCCGCCTGCGCCACCACTGAGAGAGAACAAGTCCCTTCCTCGCTGGGAGTTAGCCCAGGACCAGGCTGATAGCCGGGAATTGGCAGCGATTCTTCCACCATCTGATATATATTGAGAATCTAGACGAACTACTCCTACCTGCGTAGCAAGCCGTGAGTCCAATTCTCTAATCCCCACACCCCCCCCCCCTCCCGGCATAGTCACGAGCCAAGAACAAGACGCTTGTACAGCACAAGCTGTTAAAATTCAGACTGACCAGATTGGCTTGATTCCAGGCAAAGAAGGGAACAACTCTGAGAAATCTTCTGCATTTACATACACTCACAACATATCCATACAGCGATAGGGACCTTTCTCTCTAATAAGACCCTTATTTCTACCCATCAAACTCTTGGTTTTCCTATTCCTTTCCTGGGTGAATTCTTTAGTAATTGTTAAACGATGAAAGATCTTTTAATTATGTTGTTAAGGTATAGACTAAGGTATAGACTCCATAGGCTGTGATAACGGTATTGCAATATTTGGATAAGGCATAGATTGTAAGATATAAGAGTGCTTCATAGAATAGATTTTGCTTAGTATAAATAAACATATATTTTAATAAGGGGGATGTGTCTGGTTCCTGCAACTGGTTGTGGATTTGGAGGGAAGTGCCTCGCCCTTGATTCCATTTGGGGAGTGGTCTGGGGCTCTGGTGGGAGGGACCACATCCCTTGTGGGTGGACCCGTGACCCCGTGTGGGCGGATCGCGACAGGCCTGTAGTGATAGGTCCAGGGGTAATGAATTCAAACTGGAAGAGGGTAGGTATAGATTGTAAATTAGAAGGAAATTATTCACTCTGAGGGTGGTGATACACTGGAACAGGTTGCCCAGGGGGCTTGTGGATGCTCCATCCCTGGAGGTGTTCAAGGCCAGGTTGGATGGGACCTTGAGCAACCTGGTGTAGGGGAAGGTGTTACTGCAGGCTGCGGGGTGGAACAACATGATCTTTAAGGTCCCTTCCAACCCAAACCATTCAATGATTCCATGATAAATAATGGCTTCAGTTAATGTTCAAAGCAACTCAGAGATCTAATGGCATTCAGATAGAGCCAGAAAAGTGAAGTATTTTTAACTTGTCTTTCATATGAGCTTGGACATGAATTCCAGGAGTGTAGTTGGGTATCTTTGTTAACTCAAAACTGGAGTTTAAAACTACTTCCAGTTCTTCAATAATCTCAGAGTTATTTAACTTTTCCTAACCATAAAATTATTGAATCTTATAGTCTACAAGAAATCAAATTAAATTCACCTTACAAGTACTGAGTTCCCTCCAACACTTATAAAAGATTAGTTGAGATATAGACATCTTCATTGTTTCTATCTATTTGAGTATTTTTATCATACTTACCAAAGTTCACAACTTCCCTAATTTTCAGATGAGACAATTATAACTGACCATAGCAGCACAGAAAGTAAAGATTGAATTATTTTTGCCTCCATGTAAAACTTTGATGACTCTGCTCACCTCAAGGGAGAATTGAAAGCGAGACATGTGATTTTAGGTAAATTTGTTGAAATATGGTGATCTTCTGCTTAGTCCTTATGAGGCAGACCTTTGAGAACACATTCTGCAATAACTGAAGTCATGTGAGTTTTCCCATGCTTAATGACCTAGGTCTGATTCTTCCGTCAATTCTCACCTTGCAATTTCACAAAAAATGAGGGTTTTTCACTAATATATGAAATTTTGTAACTTTGTCCTTTGAAAGATTATTTGTGGGCATTTTCAGAAGATACATAGATCAAGATGCAGAAGATTATTAAATGAACTTTATCCCCAAATCCATACTCGTTATATAACTCCCTAAATCTATAAATCCGAAGTGAAGACTCACACTTGACTACATGGAGGAAGTTGGGAGAATGCATGTTTCTTGTTCCCTTTTCTTTTTTTTTCTCAAAAAATAATAATAAAAAAAATCAGAGAAAGCCACATGACACATATGGAAAGACTATACTAAGGATATCTAGAGTAGAGATATTAAAATATGTCATCTATATTGTTACATTTTCTTTAAAAACAATATGTGTTACCAGATATCCTGCAGGTAACTCCAAGATTATCTGGAAAAAAGGTTATGATTGAGCAGCAGTGTAGATTGAATTTATTTATGGCAAAAAAGTGCAATTTTCTACCAAGCCCTTCTCCTTAGGATTTTCTTTGTACCCACTTTCCTGTAGTATGCTTCCTTTCTTTTGTAGTAACTCTGTTAATTCTTATTTTCCTGTCTTTTGGAAAAGGTTAGCAAGGGTAAAGTTCATCTGAAAAGAGATGTGTGTGTCATGGAAAGTGCAGATAAGTGTTATGCTATATACCTGAAAGTACAGCAATTTTTTTTTTCTTTCTTTCTTTCTGTTCTTTTTATTTTTTAATCTGAAACTGACAGCACTCTGACACAAGCTAGATGAGCAGAAGCAAACTTTTACAGTATAAATCACTTAACATTCATCACAGTTTCATTTCACTTTAAACAATTATCAAAATTAAGCCATACATCAGAAGCTTATGTGCTCAATTTCAAGTGCTTTTTCAACTATATTAAAAGGATAATGTTCTGGATATATTTGAATGAGTCTAGATGTTTTTCTTCATTAAAATATGTTTTAAAATAAATTCGTTGTTATCTCAATAATCTAAGAGTGTATATAAATTGTACAACAGTGTTTATATTTATTTCACAGACTTTAGTCAGTATTGCTGTTCAAGTATAAAAAGACACAATTAATATTATAGTTTATTTTTCTTTTACTTTCTCTTTAGGCATTTTATAAATATCTTGATGTTTCTCATAAAAACAAACTATCACTATGCAAATTTAATTCACTCACATTAGAAATGAACTTCAATTATGTCAGAATCCCTAAGGACTGTGTTTTTATATTATGTTAAAACATCAAATTAAGCTCTGTACTAGCTCACAGATCTCTTATGAATGCACAATCTCTATTTTCTCATGATTAAAAGACATGCAGACATGTATTAACTTTAAATACCTCTGTTTCACAAACAGTACTATGCATGTTAAATGCCATGAGTTAGGGGCATACTATCAATCTTGTAATATAGTTGCTTTAGTTGAACCCTAGAAGTCATACTTCGAAAGGTCCAAGGCTTCTAGCATTTCAGCAAGACAAAATTCCACCTGTGTTGCAAGACTAAAAATGAAGATATGATTTGTCCTATCTGATATAATGTACTTTGTTTTGTAATTGCAATAGCAATTCCATTTGAAGCAAACCATTCTTCAATTCCCCAGTCTTTTCCAGGACCATGTATGTACAGTGTAAATTTTATAAATGGTTGAAATCACAGTAGCCTGCAGGATATAAAGGTCAACAATGAAATAGATTTTGGTGGCCTTGATTCAGCCTTTGTCAATGGTCTCGTGTAGCACAACAAAATAATGAGTAAAAATATTTTTCTAGTATGAGCAGTTTAGCTGTTGATACAAATTAATGGGCTTTTAAAAAGAAGTCTTTTCTTGGTAAAGGCAAAATAGCGTTCTGTGTAATCTGTCCTTTGGAAGTGGAAAACAGGGACATAGAAGTAGATGTTAAATGCTGTCAATGCTATCAGGGACTTTGCTACCATCCAGACTGTAAATAAAAAGAATGTTTTGCATCCTCGAAGGAGACATGATTAGCAGTGATTTAAGTTTTCGTGTTTATCATAAGTCAAGGGCTTGAAGTACCTTTTCTTACACCTTTTCTCAATTTATATAGGAGCCATGCTAGTGTCACGTTACAATGAAATGCAACAGGTTATGAAAGAAGGGGGCCTTCAGCCTGTTAAATTTTAGAAACATACTAATTTCTTACCATATTTTTTACTTAAATCCTTCTCTTATTGTCCCTAACCTCAAAAATAAGAGAGAGATGGAGTGTAGGCTAGAGAATGGGAAAAGTAAGAACTGTAAAATTTACCTGCTCAATTATATCCCGTTCTTGTGTCAACGTGTTGGCCAAGATGAGTCAGGCTGTTGAGCTAATGTTCTAGTTACAGTTTTCCTCTCTTTCTCACTGTTTACTCCTTAGCAGCTTGCTACAGCACTGGGTTATTTGAGAATATGTGTAAGAAAGAGAATAATAACTCTTCGAGAGGTTCTTTTACCTTGCAATTAACTCAAAATCACAAAAAATCCTTATTTTTTCTGACATTTCTCTCTTCATAACCTGAGTACAATGTCTTCTAACAGTATTAAAATTTATTTTAGTTAGATGAAAGAGCATGGTTCTGCACCATCACCACCTCCATCACTACCAAATAAAAACCTTCACCCCCTTACCCTTCTCCAAATTGTCTGTTTAATGGTTATCCAATTTGTCCTTTAAATAGAATGGTGGAATGATATTCAGCTCTATGCTGTTTGTATATTAATGGACTTAATTTTCTCTCTTTTGCTGTTAAAAAATCCAATCCACAATTGTGAAGGCTGTTCACAGAGAGAGCTAGATACCTTGGCAGCTGTGATCTCCAACTAGGCACTACGCAAGAACACTTCTGCTTTCTGACAACGTGTCTCCCTTTCCTCTTTCTAGTCTTTTCTACTGCTGTAGGCCTGCAAAATCACTCTCCAAATGATGTCAGAAGCTGATAGACTGACCAAGATCATCTCCCTTTGGCACGTCTGCTTTTTCACCCATCAATATACGAAAGAAGAATAGAGCAAGGGTATGTAGAAGGAGAGTGTCTGTTCCTTTAAGAGTCAAGGATATTTGTAATGAAAAAAAGTATAATAAGGAAAGGAGAAAGAAGGAAATCATAAACAAAGAAGAAGAACAGACATGGACACAAACCTAACTGACAAATGATAGGAGAGGTAGTGGTGAGAACCAAGCCTGGTCAGTCACAGTAACTGATGAGAGCATGTGGGAGTGTGAGAACGTTTATTCCAGTGGGGTTATCTGATTAGGGGTCATGTTAATTGGGAAACTAAGGGAAAAGGGGAAAACCAGAAACAAAATACACACAGACACAGACCTGACAAAACACCTGGAGACAATGACAGCAAGCAAACCACACCACTCACACTAACTGATGGGCTATCAAGAAACTACATGTGTTGTTTCCAGGAAGAACAATCTGATAAGACTGTAACCAGGAGACCTTGGACTGTGAGGGGTGCATGGATTGATAGAGCTATACAGACCCACAGAGGATATGCAGGAGAAGGGAAGAAGAAAGGAAAGAAAAGCAGTTAGACAGAATATGATTTAAAAGGGACCTGTGGCATTTAAAATGGGGCCACTCAGTATGATTGCCTGGCTGAGCCCTGAATCTGATCACCGCAGTCTATCCTGTCTCCTTATATCCTCTTCTTAAATCCCCTCTTAACTGTCTCACTCTCTGTGCCATGTGTATGTGCGCTGCAAGGACTCAGTGACAGCTACTTGGTGAGACCTCTGTGTGTGTGACTGGAATGTGGTGCCAGATCCCAAGTGAGGGTCTTTAACCTCAAGCCACCTGAGCAGGAATGGTGTGTGTTAAGACTAATTTCAGTCACCGAATATTACTTGCAAGATGTGGAAGTCTCAATAGGCACCTCCCTTCTACTAAGTTGCAATTTTCTAAACATTTCAGGTTTGGGTTTTTTTAACCTTTAGAATAAAACTTTACATGCTATGATTAAAAGGTGGTGATTAGTTGTGAAACCTATGTGTACAGAAAGATATTAACTGCTGGAAATCAGACCTTTTGTAAACTCTTCCATGAACACTGACTCATTCTTGAGGGCTGTAATATTGCATGCAATGTAAGAAACCCAAAAGAGATGTGAACTGATGATTACTCAAGATTCAAGAATGTAAGAAAACAGAACAGTTTTTTACCTCCTTTTTTCTGGCTGTAATTTTCAGGTTTATTCTATTTTACATCACTTTTTAAAAAAAAATGTTTTTAGCTTATGGAATATACCTACAATGCAAGAAAAATACTGCTTGGTCTTTATTTTGTCTTGTAAATGACTCTATCAGGAAGACCCTCTCTAATTGGATTCATATTGATCCAAACAATAATTTTTCCTCTTTATTTAAGTGTTATGATACCAAATAAATAATAATGATATTTTCTTCAGAAAACTTGAGAGTATACTCTGCTAACAAACAAATACACACTACACTTTACTAGTACTCTAAAAGGAAAAAGACATAGACAGGCACTTAAGCACTGACACAATTGTCTATACTATTAAACTGTTGCACATACTCTGACATGTTTTTTTGTGGCCACAAATTCTTTCCCAGGCAACACACAGATGAGACTATTAGTTTGGATGCACTTGTACTTATGCTCAGATTTACTGTCTTTGGCCTGATGCTGTGGTAGGCTTCAGCAAACTTAACCAGTCATTTGAATATTGTTTACTATTGGAGTGCCTGGCCATTATTGTATTTTGTAGAAACAAATTTGAAACTTCAATTTTGTTTTTACAAGAACACATATGAAGGTGCAAGAAATAATCTAAAGGTATTAGCTCAACATAGTAATTGACAAATTTCAACATAAGTATGATCAATCCTGAGGTGGAGATAATATAGATAAAATAGAAGTGATAAAATTAGCAGTGTGGCACATACCGCCTTCCAGAAACTAGGCAATTTTCTCCATGAAAGTCTTTGATGAAATAGAAATATTAGACATTATTCTGTTTCTTGAACCACAAATATTTTTTTTTTTAATACTGAAAAATAACACAAAAGGAGTACTTAGATTCACAATCCAAATGACAAAACCAACCTATCTTAAAGAAAGGTGAATTGTGGGGTTGAGATCTGTATAACTGCTGAACACTTAATTCCATGAATACACTACGTTACTCTGCTTGTTGCAAGTGAATGCATATCAAACATTTCTAGAACTTGTTTAGTTTGGATTGGAGGAAATGCATTAACTACCAGATAATGAAAATGTCACCTCAAATTCTTCACACGTGCAAGTTCATTTCTCCCTAATGCCAGTATATTGTAGTGAGATGTATTTCATTAGATTAAGTATCAGTTTATTTCTGGGAAGAAAATTAAGATTATTTGAGTGCAGTGTCTGAAAATGTTTGATTTAAAATGCTAATTGTTGCCTAATTTTAAGAATCCTACTGAATTTATGACAGTGCTGTAGTAGTAATATGGCAGTCATTATAATGTATAATCCAACTGGGAAAGATTATTCCTCAGGCAATGCAATGATCCATGGACTTGTGTTAACTGACAAAGTATTCCCCCAAGGAAGCACCAGAGGTATGAAATTTAATACTTCTGAGTTAGCTCAATCAAGGAGATTCATCTTCCTCATAATCTTTCTTACAGCACTATTTCATTGTACTTTACATGAAAGACAAGAAAATGTTAAGCAACATAACTGGTACCTAACTAATATCTTAAAATTATTATTCTTTCACAGCACTAAACTGTTGCAGGTTATGAAAGAGTGCCACTGGATTTAGAGCTTGTTTTTTTTTTTTTAAAAAAAAAGACATTACATTTATTATACTTTTAGAGTATGCATTTTATAAAATGTTTTTTTCTGATTTTCAAATTAATTGAAAATTAATTTTACAATTCACTTACTGACTACACTGCTTCAAAAGAAAATTAAGTACATGATAGCTGAACAAAACAAATAAATATAAACCGTAATATCCAGGTCTGTTAGTGCTTTACAGCCTCCCCTGGCACAATTTGAGGCCATTTCCTCTTGTCCTATGTCTTGTTACCTGGAAAAAGAGATCAACAATCACCTTGCTACAACCTCTTTTCAGATAGTTGTAAGAGAGCGGTAGGTTCTCCTGCAGTCTCTTTTTCTCCAGACTAAACCATCCTGGTTTCCTCAGCTGCTCCTCATAAGACTTGTGCTCTAGGTCCTTCACTAACTTAGTTGCCCTTTTCTGGACCAGCTTCAGTACTTCAGTGTCTTTTTTACATTGAGGTGCCCAAAACTGAAGACAGTACTTGAGGTGTGGCCTCACCGGTGCCAAGCACAGGGTGACAAGCACTTCCGTAGTCCTGCTGGCTACACTATTTCTAATAGGATGCTGTTGGCCTTCTTGGCTACCTGAGCATACTGACGGCTCCTATTCAGCTGGCTGTTGATCAGTACCCCCCAGATCCTTTTCTGCTTGACAGCTTGCCAACCACTCTTCCCCAAGCTTATAGTGTTGCATGGGGTTGTTGTGGTCCAAGTGTACAATCTGGTACTTGCCTTGTCGAAGATCATACAGTTGGTCTTGGCCCATCAGTCCAGCCTTTCCAGCTCCTCTGTAGAGTCTTTCTACCCTCAACTGGATCACAGAATCATAGAATCATAGAATCATTCAGGTTGGAAAAGACCCTTGGGATCATTGAGTCCAACCATCAACCCTACTCTACAAAGTTCCCCCCTAAACCATATCCCCCAACACCACATCGAAATGACCCTTAAACACATCCAGGGATGGTCAGTCAACCACCTCCCTGGGCAGCCTATTCCAGTATCTGACTACTCTTTATGTGAAAATTTTTTTCCTACTATCCAGTCTAAACCTACCCTGTTGCATCTTGAAGTCATTCCCTGTTGTTCTATCGCTAATGACCGGTGAGAAGAGACCAGCACCAACCTCTCTACAATGTCCTTTCAGGTAGTTGTAGAGAGTTATGAAGTCTCCCCTTAGACTCCTCTTCCTCAAACTAAACAGTCCCAGCTCCTCCAATTGCTCTTCATAAGATTTATTTTCCAAGCCCTTCACCAGCTTCATTGCCCTCCTCTGCACTCACTCCAGCACCTTGATAAATCTCTTGTAATGAGGTGCCCAAAACTGGACACAATAGTCAAGGTGTGGCCTCACCAGTGCTGAGTACAGAGGCACAATCACTTCCCTACTACTGCTGGTCACACTATTTCTAATACAAGCCAGGATGCCATTGGCTTTCTTGGCCACCTGGGCACACTGCTGGCTCATATTCAGCTGCTTGTCCATTAGAACCCCCAGGACCTTTTCTGCTGGACAGCTTTCCAGCCACACTTCCCCAAGCATGTAGCATTGCATGGGGTTGTTGTGGCCCAAGTGCAGGACCTGGCACTTGGCCTTGTTGAAGTTCATACCATTAATGTCAGCCTATCAACACTTTTGCCCAACATGGTGTTGTCTGCAAACTTACTGAGGGTGCACTCTATCTTCTCATCAAGGTCATTGATAAAGATATTAAGCAGAAGCTGTCCCAAAATTGTACATTTGTATATATTTATATAAATATATATATTTAAAAAGTTAATTCTTGCTTCTTTATTTTTCCATAAATTACAAGATAAATGCAGAAAAATTGAGGTCAGCAGATATAGTCAAGGTCTCACTTACCTGAGCATGTCTGTTTGGCTGCGCTTCACCTTGTGACGAGGCCTCAGAATTTTTATCTGAACGATTTTGAAGTGAATCTTGGGAAAAGTTTCTGCAGATGTTCTACAACTTTGTTGTTCCTTTACACATCAAGACATTTATTTTTATTACTTATTTTATGCAATAATAACAGTGAAATATATTACATATATCACATATTTCACTTATATTATTCAATTAAAGTGTGGCTAAATAGCACTTAGTTAAGATTCTAATTTGGTCCCCTGGGACCTATGGCTTTTAAAGTCCTTGAAAAGAATGCACTGCAATTTTAATCAGTAGTTCAGTGAACACTGACTAAAATCGGGTAATAGATTCAGTTTTGTCCTTTGTTTCAAGAAATATATAAACTTCTCTCATGTCTAGAACAGCGATGCAATCATTTGCCTTTAGATACATCAGTGTGTATTCATGTATGTTTTTGTAGAGGGGATAATAGGAAAAGGAATCATGGGTTCTAATTAACACCAGAGTGATTTACAGTATTTAAATTCTGTCTCTCAAGGTATCAGAGTTACACTCTGTCCTTAGACATTCTAGGATTGGAAACATCATAGCAACTAACAAACTATTTTTTCTCCAAATACTAAACCTTGGGAAATTTTTTTAAAAGGCATGATGGTAAGAGGATAAGATTATTTCTTTAGTCTCAGATAGTTAATTTACACAGTATTTAAGCTATATGCACTACAGTTCCCTAGAATCAATTTTCTAGATGTGAAATAACTAACTTTTCAATTCATTAGCACCCGCTATGCAGGTTGGCTTTCCCCACTTTTTATGAGTTCTTCTGGGAGAAGTGTACAGACAAGAAATCTCAAAAGCCAGCATGATTTAGTTTTATCCTGATCAAGACAGAAGCAAACAAGGTCAACATCATTTTGAAAGCATGTGTCATAAACTTAACCACTCAGAGACATTCCACATCAATAACAAAACAAACCAAGCAACCAACCAAACAAAAACAATAAAAAAGAAAACTCAATAAAACTTGTGTAGAATCTTAAGACTGGCTTTTACAAGAATATCCTGATAACAAATAGTTAAACTCCATAATGCAAGTTGAACCTACTGATCAACATTACTTGTTCAGAAACTTTTAGCAGACTGTGATAAGGTACTTTAAACGTTACCCTGATTGTATAGACAATAAGAGGAAAAAAATGAATGCTTTTATCTCATTTGATATAATACCTAGGATGTTTGGCCAGATGTGAAGAGTTGTTTCTATTTTTCAATTATATGGCTATCGTTTTTAATGTACTATAGCATCAATAAATATACCATCATGCATGTATAGTATGTATATAAGTGTACATACTCACTGTTTTTTCAGAAGAAAGCTTGCCAACATTATAAATTGTGATTTCATGTTTGATAGAGTTAACCAAATTCCTCTGTGTGATATTGTATCCTCAGGAATGGCCTTGCTTGCAAGAAGAGTTATATTAGCTTGTTGAAGCCTGGTTATCTATCCTATTGACTTGCTGGAAGTAGAAATGACAGTGAAAGAATCCAAGGACAAAAGATGTAAGGAAGGAACAAATAATGACTAAAATGCAGGTGGTAAGACATCTCACTTGGATGTCCTACCTTTTTTATTACTATTAAGCTGAGAGTTCTTCCTGATAGGCATCTCAGAATGGGACCCAACATAAGGATCCAAGCTATCATTAGAGCTGGACATTTTAAATCTTGTTTAGGTCACTGTTATGCATACACACAGGAATTGCCAATACTTGTCATTTCGTATGTGACCTCCAGTATAATGAAAGCTACAAGATTCATTATTAAAAATGAATTTCAGTAGAGAGATTGAATGAAAATAAGGTTTGCTATATTATTTCTTTTCATGCAGCTCTGGAACCCCTAACACAAGAAGGACGTGGACCTGTTGGAGTGTGTCCAGAGGAAAGCCACGAAAATGATCAGAGGACTGGAGCACCTCTCCTATGAAGACAGGCTGAGAGAGTTGGGGTTGTTCAGGCTGGCGAAGAGAAGGGTCCTGGGGAGACCTTATAGCAACCTTCCAATATCTGAAAGGGGCCTGTAGGAAGGTGGGGGAAGATCTATTCACAAGGGTTTATAATGACAGGATGAGGGGTAATGGTTTGAAGCTAGAAAAGGGTAGATTTAGGTTGAACATTAGGAAGAAGTTCTTTAATATGAAGGTGGTTGATCACTGGAACAGGTTGCCCAGGGATGGTGGAGGCCCCACCCCTGCAGATGTTCAAGGCCAGGCTTGATTGGATTCTGAGCAACCTGGTCTAGTTAGAGATGTCCCTGAGGACTGCAGGGGGTTTGGACTGGATGACCTTGGGGGGGTTGGACTGGATGACCTTGGAAGGTCCCTTCCAACGCAATACATTCTGTGATTCTACTATTTTTCTTTTGTGGTGACAGTATCCAAGTTTTATGTACAGCAACATTTGTTTCCTAGTTTGAAAGTAAACACCTAGCAGCAGGTTTTTTTATACATTTGAAAGACTATATTAAATTACAATCCTAAATTAAATATTTGGGGTTGGGGACTAACACTTACTTTGTATTAAAACTTTTTTTTTTTTAACATATTGATTTTTTAATAAATCAATAAATACACATTGGTGTGTTTTACTGTGTCTTTTTATTTCAATGCAGGCTATGAGAGTTCACAAAGAAAGGAAATATGAAAGATAAGGAAAATCACTGTTATTTCCAGAAAAGATACCTAGAGGTATGTCTGTTCCCTTTAAAGATCTTTGTGAAATAGAAAAACTGATTAGAAAAGGAACATTCAAATGAAACTCAAGCACAGTAAACTATAACATCACCTCTCTTTACAAAGTGACTAGAAGGCAGCCATTGAATAAAAGTGGTATGTATTTCAACAAACTTCTGAATTATTTTTCCTTTTGATATGTTTTCACAGAATCACAGAATCACAGAATCACAGAATCACAGAATCACAGAATTGTTATGGTTGGAAAGGACCTCCAGGGTCATCAAGTCCAACCTTTCTCCTAGCATCTCTAGGAGATCTTCCGTCCTTTCTTTCTCTCCTTCTTTTTAGTCACTAGACTACAAGGTAGATTTATTTTAAGTGGGAAAATATGTTACAAACTCTGTGGTTAGTTTTTCAGAGTTATTGAGAAAATGTAGTTTAGGATTCCAATTCATTTATGTGAGTATGCTATACGGTTTGATGAGATTCTGTTGGATGCATCTTCAAATTCTTAGCGCAGTTTAGGCTCACTAATTTCTCTTTAATGTGACTTGCAATGATTTTTAAATTATGAAGAAATTAATGAATGAAGGTAGAAAGGGAAGAGACCACCCAGAAGAAAAAAAAAAAGAAATGTCATTGTATATTGTATAGAAGAAAATGAGTGAAAACATTAATGAGCAAAGAAGTGATTCAATTTCACATATACAAATTCCCTCAGAGATCTCTGCTTTCTTCATTCAGGTACTGTATTGATATCTTGGTCACTTGATAGCTATTATATTATTAATGCACTGATAGCTTTTAGAAGATTGATTGTATTCTCACTACTCACTACACACAAAGGGCCCCCTAATAACCATTCCTGAACAGTAATAAACCTAAAATGTAAATTCTAACAAATACAGAAATTATTACTATTTATAAACAACTAAAATGTAATGAGATAATTTCTGTCCAGGAAACTCCCAGTAAGCTCAATAAAATAAATTGAATTATTTATTTTTGTAACATCATAATAACAAAATATCTTGCTTTTGAATATATACTTACAATGCTCCTAATAAGCAAGCTGAAAAATGATTTCTATTAGCAAACTGTTTTACCGTTTTATGTTGCATATATGCTATGCTATACTATAGAAAATGAGGTTCTGAAGAATTCAGAAAAAAAACTAAGATTTTCTTTCTTTTTCTGGGAAATAATGGAAATGTGTATTGTAATCATCCTGAATTCTCCTGACAGCAGAAATATCAGATTAATGAAAACAAAATTTCTGAAAGCCATGCCTCTGATTTTAGTGGTGTATATATTTCCATCAGAACTGAAAGAACTGTAAGTCTGATAGCCAATACCCTACAGATTTTCTTCTGTAGCTGAAATTATGAAGACCATTATCTTTTCAAAGGAGGTCAAATATGACAGTCATTAAATTTGTGTGTCCAGCACTGTATGTTAAGTTGACAGGATCAAAATATGTTGCAGCAAAAGTGCAGACAAATTATCATTTATTTTAAGGAAAAAATCTCACAAATGAATAGATATAATTAAAGTTATCAGCAAATATTTCCAACATCTCACCAATATAATACATAAACATAATGAAATTTATAGTCAATGCAATAATCAGAGGTAGAGTTAGTGGAAATAAAAATAAAGGGATCAGTTAAGGAAGTTTGATAGGGACAAGGTTATTTAAGAATTATATGTAATGACATGATAAAATTCTCCAACATTTTAATTCTGAAGTCCTTGCATGATGTACAGTTGTCTTCCAGTAGAATTCCCACACAGATTCTATGCTAGTACAGCTGAGTTTACAAGTTATGCAGAGACTTCAAAATTTCCTCAAGGACTTCAGTATGTCTTATAATTTTTTATACATGCATATAAAGGAAGGAGGCAAAAATATGTCTGAGATGAACATATAGGCAGCTTGAAAAAAGTTTTTATTGTTGAAAATTAATCTATTTCTGAAAAAAAAAAGATTTTGGTAGATTATTAGTCACTTTTCATACATTTCACTAAAACTCTACACGAGTATAACATTTATTCTGACATCTTTATCAAAATTTCAACAATAAAAATGTTATTTTTAAACTGAAAACAATAACTTTGTGAGAAAATTAGAAACAGTGTTGCAGTACATTAGTATAGAAAATGTGAGAAATAAATCCAATCCAAACTGAGTGGCAAAGAAAACAATGCTGAATATTACAAGATCATTTCTCTACAACAGACAGATTTGCTGATCATTTATCTTTGCATTTCCATTCTCAAATAGCTTGATGTTCAATCTCATTAGAGCTGAATTCGTCTTCTCCTGCTTTGTTTTTCACTCATCACTATTTATCCCAAGATCAATTCATTCCATTTACCGAGAAACTGAGCGTCAGTATACTAAGGTTATAAAAAAAAAAAAATTTGAAATTGCAACTCATATTTCTTTTCATCCAACCTTATTCACATATCTAGAGCTGATAACTGATCCACTACTGACCTTGAGACAAAAAGATATGACTTATGCTTGTAAAAATACTTCTCCTACACAAACAGTACAAATTAGACAAAGATGTATTTTTTTTATTACTTTTCTTTTTTCAGTTAAAAGCATGGACAAAGTTACATATTAAAGAAACTGATTCTTTCCATTTTCTAGACACCTTACTGCCTGACTAAAATCAATACATGTTAGCATAAACAATAATTGAGGCACAAATAGAGGCCACGCTTATGAGATTGCAACAACAGTTAACTACATGAAGCAACATACATTCTTCCAAAAAACTTGGAACTACTTTGACATATCATTTTCAGCTCTTAGTATCAGTCGAAGGCCTGAATTCTAGCTAAAGTGACAGGTTGCTGATATTTATCTTCCTCATACACAAATACCTTAGAGAAGACAAAGCAAACATCACAGAAACACAAGAAAATGGAAAAATTCATTTGCTTTCTATGACACTGTAGAATCTTTTACTGTATAGTCAAAAATCGTAGAATTGTTGGTAGTTCAAGGGGAAATCTGGAGATTTGAATCATAGCATATTGTGGGTTAGAAGGGACCTTTAAAGGTCATTTAGTACAGCCCCTCTGGAATGAACAATGTAATCTATTCAACTAGATTACACTGCTCAAAGTCCCATCCGGCCTAAACTTGAATGTTTCCAGGGATGGTGCATCTACCACCTCTCTGGCTAACGGCTTCCAGAGTCTCACCACTTACACTTAAAAAAATTTTCTTTCTTACACCCTGACTAAATCTACCCTCCTTTAGTTAAAAACCATCACCCTTTGTCCTATTGCAACAGGACCTACTAAAAACTCTGTCCCCATCTTTCTTACAAGATTCCTTTTAAGTATTGAAAGGTCATGATAAGGCTTCCCTGGAGCCTTCTCTTCTCCAAGCTGAACAATCCCAGCTCTCTCAGTCTTTCTTCATAGTAGAGGTGTTCCATCTTTCTGACCATTTTTGTGGGTCTCCTCTGGACTTCTTTCAACAGGTCCATGACTTTCCTATACTTAGGACTCCAGAGCTGGAAGTATTCCAGATGGAGTCTCAGTAGAGCTGAGCAGAGGGGCAGAATCACTTCCCTCGACATGCTGGCCATGCTTTTTTTGATGCAGCTCAGAACACAGTTGGCTTTCTGGATTGTGAGCGCATATTGCCAGCTCTTGTCCAGAATTTCATCCACCAGTACCCTCTAATCCTTCCCCACAGGGCTGCTCTCAATCTCTTCATCCCTCAGCCAGTATTGACACTGAGGGTTGCCCTAACCCAGGTGCAGTACCTTCCATTTGGCCTTGTTGTACTTCATGGAGTTCACATAGGTCTACTTCTTGAGCTTGTCCCAGTCCCTCTGGATGACATTCTGTCCCTCTGGCATGCCAAATGCACCACTCAGCTTGGTGTCATCTGCAAATGTTATGAGGATGCACTCAATGCCTCTATGTCATTGATGAAGTTATTAAGCAACACTGGTCACAAGAAGAACCCCTGAGGGACACCACTCATTACTGATCTCCATCTGGACATTGAGTCATTGACCGCTACCCTCTATATGTGGCCATCCAACCAATTCCTTATCCACAAACAGTCCAATCTCTCCAATTTAGAGAGAAGGATATTAGGGGGTGATCATGTCAAAAGCCTTCCAGAAGTCCAGAGAGATGATATCCATAGCTCTTTCTTTCTCTGCAGATGTACTCACTCCATCGTAGAAGGCCACTTAGTTGGCCAGGCTAGACTTGCCCTGTGTCCTAGCACCAGGATAGGGACATCTCCAATACATCTGGTAAGGCATGATCTTTGTAACTATGTCTTGAAATCTGCAGTATTTGTTGGTTCTTGTTATATTGTCTACTGGGAAGAGTTTGGCTTTACCATTGTACTGGGTCTCGCTGAGCTGGAGTTGATTTTCCCCACAGCAGCCCTCATGGTGTGGTGTTTTGTGCTAGGAGCTAGAAGGGTGCTGTGATTAACACACCCGTGTTGTGACTACTGCTGAGCAGTGCTTACACAGCACCAAGGCTGTCTTTCTAACATTCTCCCCCTCCCGCCTGAGGAGGGGACACAACCAGGACAGCTGACCCAAACTGACCAAAGGGATATTCCATACTATATGACATCTGCTCAACTATAAAGCTAGGGAAAAAGAAGTAGGGGACACACACACACATTCATTGTCCTCTGGAGCAACCGCTACACATATTGGATTCCTGCTTCCCAGAAAGGGGCCAGACATCACCTGCTGATGGGAAGTAGAGAATAAATCTTTGTTTTCTTTGCTTCCACACATGACCTTTACTTAGCTTCACTTTGTTTTCATTAAACCATGTTTGTCTTGACCCATGAGGTTTTTTCATCTTATTTTCTCCCACCTTGTCCTGCTGAGGAGGGGCAGCATTGATAGAGCAGCTTGGTGGGCATCTGGTGCTCAGCTAAGTTTAACCCACCATAACCATTTTCATAACTGCCCTTCAAATACTGCAGGTAGCTATTATGTCTCCCCTCAGCCTCCTCTTTTTCAGACTAAGCAAGCTCAGCTCCTCTAATAACCCCTTGTACGTTCTCTAGGCTTTATATCAGTGAAATACAAATTACCTGTCTTACAAACTAGGTATTATTAAAATTAGCTATATGATACTGAGGTAAACTTTAAATTTGTTACCTGCTTATGTGTGTGTATAAACCCACAATCTTCTAAATATTAGAAGCTCTGCATTTGTTAGAATTGCACATACCAGGTAGCTGACATCATACAGTATTTATCTGGCCAGAATTTATCACACTTAACTTGTACACCTAGATAGAGCCTAGTCACCTATATATATAGTTAACAGGTTTCCAGTGAGCATTTTAGGCATTTGGGTAACACAAATCCAAACAGCCTCTCTGTTACGACTCTTGGAAGAGATTAGGATAATCAAGCTTCCCATGTAGATTGCACATTAAGTGCCTAAAATTAAATAAAAGGCAGACGTAAGTCCTTATTGGAATGTCTTAATAAGAGTAACACATGGTATTTCAATGCACAGTAATAAAGAAAAAGGCATTTGATGAGGAAAGGGATGGATAATTTCAGATGTTTATTTCTAATTACAATATAAAATGGGTAATTTATCTCAGTGCTTGGGATATTAACTACTTTTTTATTTCTTCTTAAGTTAAAGATGGTATAGTAGAAAAGAAGAGAAAAAGAATACTCGTGCTGCTGTGGAATCAGATAGTTACGTGAAGAACTAGGTTTTAGGTATTTTACATTAAGAAGTCATTAGATTTAATTAAAAACTAATAACATGGAGAACTGAAGCCACACTATCTAAAAATGTGCCTTTTTAGTTCCTCTTTATACACCTACTCTTATATTTGTCCTTTCCCAGAAGGATTTTATTTTATTTTTTTTAATCAGTCATTTACCTTCTCTATAATAAGTAGCTTGTAGGATGATGCTAAGCCAATCTTCCTAAAGGCTTTTTTGGTTGGTGGCTTTGTTTTTGCTTTTAATTACATGAAGTAAAAAGGTTATGATCTTTCATACTCCATAACATGTAATATAGGGAAAGCATTGCTGTAATGGAATGTGGTATAATAACGTACAAACTGAAAACATATCATAGAGTGCCACAGAGTACATAAGAAGCTTTTCAGCTGCACAAGTATTAATATTGATTCATGTTTTATCATTTATCTTTAGTATCTAGTCTAAGTTCACTTTCTCTGTATAGTTTGTGAAGAAACCTGCAAAGAAGGTTCATTCTGATTATGTCTGACATCTTATGTCGGAAGGGACAAATCACTACTGACAACAAGCTTAAATTAGATACTATTTGTTAGATGACTAATGTTAAATGAGATTCATCTCTCCTTCAGTCTGTAATGGTTCAGCAAGGAATAAGCAAGAGAAAAACAACAATCTGTTGTTTCTAATTAAACAACAAATTTCTATATATGAACCAGAACAAATCTTCCACTTGCCTAAGAACAATAGGATTTAGAAAAAAACAAAACAAACCAAAACCAAACCACCAACAAACCCTCCAATTCTATGCCACTTATCAAAACAGCAGCTGAATGGGGCTTTCAGGATCAAAATGTAAGTGTATAAATTCCTTTTTCTTTCATTTTTAAGGATGAGTTTATTAATATCTTAGTAAATTCCATCCACTCCCTTAAAAAAGTTATCATATGAAGCTATTGTTTATTAGTTTCAAACTAACTTAAATCCCATTATTACACTTTGATCATAAATTTCTGCTCAGTGTTCGGAAGAGAGTTTTATAACATAGCAATGGCTAAGTGCTTACAATTCACATTTATGTCTTAATGCCTTGCAAAAATTTTCAGTGTTAGCATAGCAAAGAGAAAGCTGAATGCAGAAGGACAGAAAGGGGAAAAAAAAGAAACTTGTCAAACAACAGGCAGAATGTTTTAGACTGAAAACTTCAAGTATATTTACTAAAACGATTTTGCCTCTGTGTACATTTGTTCCCTACTGACAGGCTCACAATCTGGCTTCATATATGCCATTGTCATTTTTCAGCACAAGAAGTCTAACAGAGGCAGGACAATAAAAAGGAGAAAGAAAAGAAGAGGTCAAGAAAATTCAAAGAAGCTATTTTCTTTTATATCTTGGGCAAGTTTGAAACATGTTTTTTGTACTAGGTGACAGGCAGAGGCCCATTTTCTGCAAATGATCATGTCTTTTTAATAGCAGAAGCTCAATAGAAAAAAAAAAAGCACATCTCACTTTTAGTCTACTGTGGTATTTTCAGCTACGTAACAAATAATTTCTGTTCTTTCATAAAAGGACCATATCATGGTAA
Source organism: Eurystomus glaucurus suahelicus (assembly GCA_032159205.1). NCBI lineage: Eukaryota > Metazoa > Chordata > Aves > Coraciiformes > Coraciidae > Eurystomus > Eurystomus glaucurus. Next base: position 85,212 of record JAVFHW010079478.1, on the reverse strand, counting down.
CAAAAGTCTTCAAAGATCCTTTCACAGATACTGCACATACATTTTACATGCCTTCTTTTATTGAGTGTCATCTAAAATTGGCAATTTTTCATTGGTATAATGGAGCTTTTACATATGGAATGAATTCTAGACTATTTTCACGTAACTCTTACTTTCAGGTAACTATAGGTAAACAGTAAAGGTGTGTTGGGTTTTTTTTAGACTTTGCACTAGCATAACAGGAATTATGCAGTTGTTTGTTGTCACTTACTCGGAATATTTCCTGTCTTAATTCTGTTGGCTATCCAAAGGTATCTATTAGCAGCTGAGGTACTTACGGTACCCAAGACATCTGTAATTGACAGATATGACATGATCTAAATATGATCTGCCTTTTTCTGGAGTACTGATTGTAAAGCATGTGAGATAGCCTAAGGTATCTTACCTAGTATTAGCCAAATAATTTTAGGCAAACAAATCAGATCCTCATTTTCAGCCTCATATATTGGCACACTGGGAGGTAGGAACCTCGGTAGCTCTAATTAAAGAAATTATCTTCTTTTATTAGTGATTAAAAGAATGCAGATCTTTCAAGAACTGCTAAACTCACATTTGGCTTCCAGTGTGAGCAAGAAGCAAATACATTAAAAAAAAGAGTAAATCTTAATTCTTAAATTTGCATAGAACACTGAGAACCAAGGTGAAGGACACGACAGAAGGAACTACCAATTATTAACAAAGTCTCTTAAGGCTGAGATAACAATCCTGTTCAACATCTTCACCAATGACCTCAATGAAGGGAGAGTGTCTTCTCAACAAGTTTGCTGATGATACAAAACTGGGAGGTCTGGCTGATACACCTGAAGGTTGTGCGGCCATTCAGCAGGATTTGGACAGACTGGAGAGCTGGGCAAAGAGGAACCTCATGAGGTTCAACAAGAATAAGTGCAGAGTCCTGCACCTGGGAAGGAGTAACAAAATGCACCAGTACAGACTGGGAGGTGATCTGCTAGAGAGCAGCTCCGTGGAGAAGGACCTTGGAGTCCTGGTGGACAAGTTCTCCATGGGACAGCAATGTGCCCTTGTGGCCAAGAAAGCCAATGGTATCCTGGGGTGCATTAAGAAGAGTGTGTCCAGCAGATGGAGGGAGGTCCTTCTCCCCCTCTACTCTGCCCTAGTGAGACCTCACCTGGAGTACTGTGTTCAGTTCTGGGCTCCCCGGTTCAAGAGGGACAGAGACCTACTTGAGAGAGTTCAACAGAGGGCTACAAGTATGATTAAGGGACTGGAACACCTGCCTTCTGAGGAAAGGTTGAGAGATCTGGGGCTTTTTAGTCTGGAGAAGAGAAGACTGAGAGGGGATCTAATTAATGTGTCTAAATAGATGAGGGCTGGGTGTCATGAAGAAAGGGGCAACCTCTTTTCACTTGTGCCCTGTGATAGGACAAGGGGCAATGGGTGCAAGCTAGAGCACAGGAAGTTCCACCTCAACATGAGGAGGAACTTCTTTACTGTGAGGGTTCCAGAGCACTGGAATGGGCTCCCCAGAGAGGTTGTGAAGTCTCCTTCTCTGGAGACTTTCAAGACCCGTCTGGATGCATTCCTGTGTAACCTGTCCTAGATTCTATGGTCCTGCTTGGGAGGGGGATTGGACTTGATGATCTCCAGAGGTCCCTTTCAACCCCTAACATTCTATGATTCTATGAATTCAATAGTAGTATCTCAGTGATGTTAATTCAGTTTTTGAGGTGTTTTGCATCCGTTTTAGTAAGGACATTTTTCAGAAAAGTTATTTTATTTTTTTAAAGCTATGAAGACATAAGTCATGTTCATTAAGAATGTAAAGAACAGCAGAAAAAGATCAGATAAAACTAATATATCATGAACATCATATAAGATGTCATAAGTTATGTATCAGTTTTGGAGCACGTACTTCTTGTAATAATTAAGATCTCTACTAGAAATATGTATCAAAATGTATTTTTTATCACCGTAGTCTCAAAGTAAACACATGCTAGCCATCTTAGTTTTCATAAATATTCAGAATTTGTAAGTCATTTTTACTTAAATTTCTGGATGTCACATTTAAATCTTCTTTCTAATATAGCAAGCTATATTTATAGCCCTGATTCCAGAAACATTTTTAAACCGTGCATTTCTCAATATATCTCTGAACTGATGATACAGTTTATTTCTCGTCATGCTTTCCATTATAGCCACCCTATTTTAAAGGATTTAAAACATCAGGATGAATATCTTCACTGAATTCAAATGTAACACATTTTTAGCTTGGAAATAAATATTTTGTTAATGAAAGTGTCTCTGGTTTTACAGACAAATCTTCACAGAATAAATGCAACTTAGTATTTTAGAATACAATCTTTGGAAAAATACACTTCAGTAATTTCATTTGTATGTTGTACAATAGTGCCTCAATCATACTTTACAGTGTTTCAGTGCTCCACCACCCTCTGGGTGAAGAACCTGCTCCTAATGTCCTGGTACACCTTCCTACCATTCCCTCAGGTCCTATCGTTGATCACCAGAGAGAAGAAATCAGCACCTGCTCCTCCCCCCTCCCTAGTGAGGTAGCAGTAAGTTGCGATGAGGTGTCCCCTCAATCTCCTCTTCTCTAGGCTGAAAAGATCAAGTGACTTTAGCCACTCCTCATACGGCATCCCCTCTAAACCCTTCACCAACTTTGTGGCCCTCCTCTGGACACATTCCGGTAGCTTTGTATCCTTTTTGTACTGTGGTGCCCAAACCTGCACACAGTACTCAAGATGGGGTTGCACCAGTGCAGAATGAAGTGGGACAATCTCCTCCCTCTACTGGCTAGCAATGTTGTGCTTGATGCACCCCAGGACTCGGTTGGCCCTCCTGGATGCCAGGGCACACTGTTGGCTCATGTTCAACTTGCCGTCTACCAGAACCCCCAGATCCCTTTCCACAGGGCAGTTCTCCAGCCTCTTGCTCCCCAGAGTGTATGTATATCCAGGATTGCCATGTCCCAGGTGCAAAATCCAGCGCTTGTCCTTGTTAGATTTCATGCTATTGGTGATTGCCCAGCTCTCTAACTTGTCTGGATCCCTCTGCAGGGCCTCTCTGCCCTCAAGAGTGTCAGTTTCTCCCCCCAGTTTGTTGTCATCCATGAACTTAGCAAGACTTCAAGTCTTGCATCCAAGTAATTTATGAATATATTAAAGAGTACTGGCCCTAAGATGGATCCCTGTGGAAGTCCACTAGTGACTGGTTGCCAGGCCAATGTAACCCCATTTACTATGACCCTTTGATCATACTAGACCCATCAGCCAATTGCTCACCCATTTTATTATGTGCTTATCTGGATGCTGGACGATTTGTTTAAGGGGAAACTGTGAGAGACAGTATCAAAGGCCTTACTGAAATCCAGAAAATTACACCAACTGGGTTCCCTTGGTCAACGAGATGGGTGACTTTGTCATAGAAAGAAATCAAGTTTGTTAAGTAAGACCTTCCCCTAATGAACCTGTGTTGGCTGGGACCAACGACTGTGTTGTCTTCTAGGTGTTTTTCAGTAGTTCCCAGAAAAATCTTCTTACCAGGCACTGAGGTGAGACTAAGATTGTAAGATATAGACAAGTATGTTTTATCTGAGATAAGAATAGTCATGAATATAACAAAAATATACAAGTCAAGGAAAAATACAAGTCAAGGAAAAAAATACTTTAAATTGTTAGAGAAATACTCTTAATGATTCTGTAAATGCAGCCTGTCTGTTCAGCCACTATTCTTGTACTGAAAATCACTGAATGAAGCAAAAGAATTACTCAATCCTTGTGAAGTTCCAATCACAGCCAATAAAAAAGCTCACCTTGAACTTGAGACATTTACCTAAAATTATCTGAAAAGTTAAAATAAGGAAAAATATTAAAATATTATTTTGTATTTATACATTAGAATATTTATTTATCTTAAAGAAAGTGTTTCCATCCTTAAAATTAAGGGCTTTGAAGTTAATCAGTCCTCTGGCCAATAATAGAACTTTAAGTAAAATTAAGTAAATCCCTTGTGCAGCTTTGCAAACCTCTACCACTTCATTTGCAACAAATATTCAACCAAAGTATGACCTTGATATCACTTCCAGCAATGATCTGAAAGGGAAAATGTAGCTCAACATACTGATAAGTGAGAAAAGATTCAGAAATAAAAAAAAAATAATAAAAAAAGAAAGAATGAAAAGGGGTGAATGTTACCTCTAACTCATATATATAAGAACACAGTGAGACATTAATTTAATGAATAGTGTATTAGATTTATTTCAAGTCAAGAAACTATGAAAAGAAATTAAAGGCAAGTCTGAAGAAAACAGTACAATAACAAGTAATTAGTGAATTAATGTAATTGAGCAATAGAATATACAGTTATATAGAATAAATATATAAACCTGTGCTGAAAAGTATATGACAGAAGCATTGACTGAGAAGAAATGACAAGAATTGCAAAACCTTAGCTGTTAGCATAGCTTATTTTGATAATTTTTATGAACTTCAGAACTTCTTATGAACTTCATGAACTGTTAATAGAACTTCAGTGGTGTGAAAAGAATTGAAAGCTATGAATAGTGATTAGCATTAAAGCTGAAACTTTGTTGTAAGCCTACCTTCCCAGGAAAAATAGTCTTTTTGACAGATGAGTACTAAGCTAATTGAACCACACTACCATCTATTTATTGCTTCCAAAGATCAAGGCTTGTTTTAGAAATCTACACAGTATTTGAACTGGAGGGCTATAGACAACCAATGACACTTTAATTAGTTCAGGCTCCGGATCAATCAATTCCTTGCTAGTGCCTGACAGCTCAGATACTTTCAACATTATGGATCTTTGTCCATTCATTCATCTTCCCTCACTCTAAGTTGTTTGGATTCCTTAATTTGTATTTTCACTGTCATCTTTTGAATCACATTCAAGTCACTGCAATAGATCTTGATCTGCTTAATTTGCCTTCTTTTCTATGACATTCAGTAGAAGTCTCTTATTGAAGTGTTATTTTAAAGATTATTCAAGTGACATTGACTTTTTTTGTTGATTAGAGATAAAAATCTCTGTGACTGCTACATTTCTGAAGGGATGCCAGGAATATTTTTCTAACAATTAGTAGTTGAGAACCGTAACTTTAGGAAGGGATCACTTTCTAAGTGATCACTAAATCTTTAGTTTTAAATACAGCTCAATATTAAAATGTCTTCAGCAAATCCCAACTCTTCTTGCTATTTTCTGAATTTTAATGGAATTATCAGAAACTAGTTACCTGTTGCACATCAGTGTCTGACCAGTCTTTCAGAGAACATTCACTGCACATGAGCACTGTTCAGAGGGAAGCTGTATATGGAAATAAAAAATATGGAAACAATTAGTTGAATATTGTTTGGAAGAAGACCAGCCAATACGTCTTTCCAATGTCGGAATATCTATTATCTGTCCTCTAAAAGAAGTATGAAATCTAACATCTATTTTAAAATATGGTCTTTATAAATCTTTTTTAAAAAATGACATTGCAATGCTAGAAAAACACAGGCTTACACTGTGTATAATACTGTGTATAATGATAATGACATTTTCTATTTCTTTCTAACAAGCAGGAAGATGGTCAGTATTGATGACAGGCAAGGAATACCATCTATGATGGTAGTTCCTATTTTCTGCTACAGCACAGTATTGCCTTAACATTGCCTTAGTGTTGCTCTGATATAAATTTTTTCACTGCCTATATTTTTCCCATCTTTTCTCTTCTGTTCTAAATGATTATATGCTCAACACAGAAGAACAACAATCATCTAAAGATAGGGAAAACTTTTGCTTGTATCAGAACCAGACAGCACTATTAATAATGAGCCTCATTAGGGTACACTCAACCTTTTCCCAGCTACAAAGCATTACAATATATGTCACTGAAAAAGAAAAGAAAATAATTATGACCTTATCTGTTCCTTCCAGTGTGACTCTCGTCTCCTAAGTTATTTTTGGAAGAGACGAGAAAGAAGTCTTGACAGTTAAAAAAAATACCAAAGTAAATTTAAAATAAATAAAACATAGTGTAGCTTGAAAGGTGGGGGAAAGACAGTGAAAACTGCAGTACAGATATCCACTTTCAGTTTTAATGTCAAGGAATTTCCAGGCAAAATCACCAGTGATGACACTTCTTATCATCCTCACCTTGTCTGTGTGTGTATACATATACACACATATGTTTATAATGTTATTGTAACCACTGATGCCTTACCCTGATAAACTTGAAAGTTGTGGGGAAAAATAGGTAAGGCTTTTTTGGACTCTTCTTACAACTTATGTCAATCCCAAAATGGCATTAAGTTTCTAATGTTCCAGTTAAAATTTGCAATATTTATTATTAGTTCTTTGTGTAAGCCACTATTGTTACTTACCTTTACTGAAAACAGAGGAAGAAAGAGAAGAAAATACATACATCCGTTACATGGGAAATATTTTCAATTCCTTTCTCTAACAGACAAATTTTATGGGCTAGATTCAGGGATCTCTTTCCCTGGATGACTCTGCCTGCAGCCGATGTATTTAAAGAACAAAAGGTAACATGTAATAAAGTTTGAATTTTGTTTGCTTATGTACTGATTTCTTTTTCTGTAAAAGGTAGCAAAATTAGTTTGCTTAGATATCCATTAGACTTAAGAGAATCAAATTTCACATATATTGGATGGCAGCAGAAATCTCAAAGTAAACTGGATATAACTACTGAGAGTATACAGTGTCCTGCTGGGCCAGGGCAATGTATGCTATCTTTTCTTCAAAGTGAAAAAGCTTGAATGTATTCTAACTATCTTCCATTTTAAAGAAAAGTAGTATCTCTAAAGCTGAGCTGAATCTTTTATCCAAGGTGAATATTTTTTCAACACATAACAAACCTGGATGTTTTTTTATGCTTCTAATATTTGTATGCCATCAAAATGTCTTTTTGGAAATATATATTTGTGCAGCAGGAAGAAGTATTTAGACTTCCATTTTTATAAAAGTATGACTGAGTATAATAGCACCTGACCACTCTGAATAAATACACAGACATTAAATTAATGAGATATTGACAGATACGCTTCTTTATCACCATTTTGAAATTTACCTTGTGGTCTCCTAGATGACTGTACAGGACTGTAATCTCTTAAGGCAGTAAATAACATAACACTAATATTCTGACAGGAAAAAGAGTTCAGGTGCTGTGTAGGTAATAAAATTGGTTTAAGTCTTTTTGCTGCAAACACACAAACACGTATATGATTTATCAGTTTTATAATGTATGAGGCAGTATTTTTATAATGTCTTCATACATAGATTAACTAATCTGATAACTTTCTAAATAAGATTTGTGAAATTAATTTTACACTGCTGAGAAAAACTTACAAGGTGGGAAATGCATTATTGTATAGCAGTTTCAGTGCATAGCATGCTGCCTCACATTCAGGGGCAGCTGATAGAAGAAAGCATTTCTGCATGTATTTGATACAGAATCTTATGCTGTTGTTTGCATTTCTTGTTCTACAAGGAAAGAAGGGCTTGTAGTACAAAGAATAAGAGCAAAACAACTCTGTTGCAGTGCAAGCATCACAGAGCAAGCTTCTTCATGACAATCAGAAAAAAATCCTCTGCATTTTGTTCTTAATAACAATAGGAAAGAGAATACAGTTTCTTGTGTCCTAGGATCTGAGAAATAGAAGAATGTCAGAAATAATAATTATTTTCATGCAACCAGAACTATAAGAAATATGTATATTCAGTTACTTCTAAATAAGTATTATTATCTCTGAATTATACATGCTTATAATAAACATTTGTTCTATTTTAAAATGTGCTGTAAACATCTGTAATTTTAAAAGAAGTTTTGAAAATAAGGAATGAACCTGCGTATCATGAAGCTAGGGACCTTTCCTCCATTTCCATATTTTTCTTTGCTTCGCAGAGCATTCACAAACTCTCTGGTTTTATGGTTTTGAATGCTTTTCATGGGCCAGACTCTGAAAATTTGTGAGGTGAGACCTGAAGCACCTCCTTTTCAGGATGAGACTTGCAGAGCTTGCTGTATGACAGAAAGATGGGTTGTGGTGAGCTCCATCTGGTCTCATGGTCTAGTCTGCCTGGGAACCAGGGATGCAAAACCCACCTGAGAATGCACCTTCTCCACAATGTGGACTCCCAGTCACTTCCTGAGAGCTTAACTGCTCTCAGGAAGCAGCCTAACTGCTGCTTCAAATTAACATAGTTTCGAAATAATTAAAATGCAATATATGCAAGAGTTATTCCCTATTAAAGTCAAATAAGAAATTGATTTCCTTATTAAATTCATTATTTCACTGTAAAGAGAGAGGAAGCATTGTTATTTTTTTTCACCTATTCTCCAGCCAGTTGCTGCATCATTTAATTTGGACTTGATGGCAAAGTCATAGTACAATAATAACAATTAAAAAAATGCTAAAGTTTATGCACATATGGCCACACTTAGAGTGAGGCTTCTTCAATTCAGAATAATTTATCCATAGTAATGTCCCATTAGCTGCAAAGGAGTTTCTTTTACTTGACCTTAGTATACTTGTTCTTAAGGAAATTAGCACAGAGAGAAAAACAGCCTTTGGTTTCAGTTTTGTATTTTTTCTAAGTAAATATTTTATAATTCATTTAAATGGAATAAAAAACTCCACATGTACTAGTTACTGACATTGATGCTGTTCATGCATATTGTAACAAATCTTAATTATGCTTATTTATTCCATTTATGAACCAAGAAGTACAGAAAAAAAGTGTTGTTCAGATATGTGCTTCTCAGAGATTAATTATAAATCAAGATGGATTTTGATAGAATTAGAAAATCAAAGATTAATGTCAAACCACACAATCTTTGGTAGGATTTAACAAACTAGAATCATGTATTCAATGATTCTCATCAGCTTCCTGCAGGTTTATAAAAGAACCTGGCAGTGAAAGAAGCATTATAAGAGATACAAATAATAGGAAAAGTCAGCCTGTTAGAAGTTTGTGAACTGCACATTCAAAAAAACCCAAAAAACCAAACCCAGAACCGTGGTGAAATTCTTTCAAGTGATAATGGAGGAAAGCAGCAGTCAACCTAAAAAAGGTCAGAGGTCAGATCCATGATTAGGAGTAGCCCTTCAGTGTGTTTATTAGAAATAATTTTTCTACTCAAATTCACCAAGATGAGTGTATAAAAAAGTCTCACATAATGAAGAAAGAGCAGAAGGAGGAAAAAAATGTTATTCTGCAATGCAGCATTTCCTCCATTAAAGAGAGTGCACTTCCATGCAGCTACATAGTGTCACTGAAATGCAGTTTCTCAGTCTGAAACTTATAGCAGAAGTTGCAAGAACTGAAATTGTTGCAGATCTCTTTAAAGTTATTTGGTAAATTGTTTTTCATTTTATTCATTTTTGAAAAAAAAAAAAAATTACAATGGGTAGCTCAGGAGCACTTTACTTTTGACAAAAAAAATTGTAGCCACAATTTGTTAAGAGGTATGACATCACTAATTTCTACCATAGGAAGATAACTAATAACCCATTATTCTTTTCAAGGTTTCAAATAAGTCTGCAGGTAGAAAAAAAAAATTCTTTTTTTTTCTAAAATAGTGCCTATTTAATTTCAAATTTGCACTAAAGAAAATTATTCATTTTCCTAAATTGTGTCAGATGTAATATTTTCTTCTCCCACGCTCAGATTTCAGAGCGTAGATTGATGATTCAGCCTTGATTTATGCAGGAACTATTTTCTTTTTTTCTTTTTTTTTTAGGTTGTAATTTCTAAGAAATTACATATTTGGACCCAGACTATCTTATTCTTCTTGGTCTTCACAATTGTATTACTGTTTTATATTAAGAGAAATTCAAATATTTTTTTAATAAATCCATTTATTCTGATCATGACATTTCATATACTGGAACTTTTAAAGTCTTAATCTTACAACAAATGCTTTATTTTCCTATTTTTTTCCTATCACCTCATAAAAATATTCATTTGTCTAAACTATCTATGGAATTGAAACAAGTTTTTTCAGATTATCTGTCTGTGTTACCAAAATATTCCACTGTTACCTATAGACAACTGATGTACTCTTTGATACTGATTTTTAGTAGAAATTGTTTAGGTGCTCCTGGTGCATTATTATGATGAAGTGAATAATCAATTTAATTTCAAAAATGTTAGTGCACTGCAAGTTTTGACCAGCTATAATTTCTTGCTTTGCATTCTGGAAATTTATCCTTGTTCTTATTTTGCTATTTTTCAAGAGTATCTTGTGATTCTGTATAGACATGTTGTCGTGTGGAGTTTCTTTAAAACAGATTCTGGGAAGACAGGAAAGTGAAGAAAGATAACTAATAAAACCAATATCTGTCAATCCGATCACACTAAGGGTGATTTCCTGTTGTGAGATCCTTAAGGCTACCAGGTTCATAGAATCTTAGAAAAATTTTTGTTGGAAAGGACCTCTAGAAGTCATCCAGTTCACACTTGTTTAAAACAGAGCCAAAACCTAAGTTGGAACCAGCTTCAAAGTTCTCAGGGTCACAGCCATGAGTCTTGAATATCTTGAAGGATAACAATTCCATTACCTTTCAAACCAACCTGTTCCAGCAGCTGACCTCGCTCACTATGCAAAAGCAAGTTTCTGTGTAACCCAGATTAAGAGTAGGAAACAGACCATACCCGTAAAATGTAAATTAAAGTTGAATTGGTAGAGTATGCCGTGCATCACAGAAGAACAAAACAACTCCTTGCCTGGTTCAACATCTCAAGAGGTAACCTTTTTGGGTATAAGGTGGGAAGGGGGAACATGGAATATTCCTCCAGATACCTTATCACACCTGGATCACATAAAGGTACCAGCAAACAAAAAAGAACTACAACAGGTATTGGGGACCCTCCAATATTGGAGGAAGCATATTCCAGATTTCTCAGTCATAGCTCATCATCTTTATGATTTACTGAAGAAACGTCGTCAGTGGGAATGGGAAAAATCCCACGAGGAAGCTTTAGGGATTTTATTACTGGAAGCACAAACCTTCCAAACTTTAGGACCTCTTCATCCAGAGGATCTGATAGTAATAGAATGGGGTTTCTCAGCTAGTGCTTTATCATACCATTTTTGGCAACAAGGGCCAAAAGGGAGTGCTCGACCAATTGGATTTTATTCACAATCTTTTAAAGATGCAGAAAAACTATATTCTGTGTTGGAAAAGGGGTTGCTGACAGTATGTACCGCATTGACGGAAGTCAGCAAGATAATCAAAAAACAAAAGGTAATCTTGCAAGGCCCCTTTAAGGTTGTTAACCATGTGCTCTTGGGAAAACCTCCTCCAGAGGGAATATCTCAAAAGTGAATCATTTGTAAATGGTACAGCCAAATTGAATATTATTCCACACTATTTAAACTTGAGGAAGGCCTGGATAAGCAATTACAAACCCAAGAACAACTAGCATCTACTGAGGAGAAGGACTTAGTAGTGAAAACTCCTAGTCCTATTAAGGAAGCCCCAAATTATAATACTGTGGTGAACCGACCACATGATTTTTCTGTCTTATTAAAACAGTGAGTAAAAAACTCGATTTCCCAAAAATCTATTATGCATAAATCCTCCAGGAAGACGGAAGTGTGATAACACCAGCCATAAATTTCGAAAAAGTAAACAATCGCTCTCTTTTCTGCCTCACTGCACAAAGGGAGCACATCGCTCCTGCCAAGCGCGGCCCCCCCCTCCCTCTGCTGCTGCTGGAGAGGAGTGAGGAGGAGGGGGGGGGAATTGAATTGAGCTGTCAGTGCAGCCCCCTGAAGAAACCAAGCAGCCAGAAAGGAGGGATCAGCCGCCGCAGAGAGCCGCCGGACAGAACTGCTGACTCCCACCGCTCTAGGAATCTGGGGGAGAGAAAGAAGCCGTGAGCTGCCGCTGGCCATGAGTTGCACAATCGCTGCCACCGCCGTGAGCCGCTGCTGCGAGCCAAAACTGAAAGAATCCAGAGAAAAAGCTGCAAGCTGCAGCAAGAAGAAGAAATTGCGACAAGAGGCCACTGGCTGCAGAAAGCCATACCGCAGAAGGCCGCATCGCCAGAAAAAGCTGCTCCAAGCTGGGAGCACCATACTGAAGAAGAAGTTGTGCTGAAGGAACTACACCAAAAGCTGCATTGCCAGAAAAGACAAAGCCAACGCCACCATCAGAGGGAGAGAGAGAAAAACAGAGTGAGAGAGAGAGAGAGAAACTCCAATCGCACCGAAAAGCTAGAAGCTGCTGACGTCATCAAAACAATCCGGGTCTGCTGGTCGGGCATCATTGCCGTTCCACAGGGACTATCACTGAACGCCGAAAGGACAGATGACGACACATAC